>ML798472.1:109037-119459 GCA_009831015.1 Picea engelmannii | reverse complement strand
CTTTGTCGTTTCTCTTTCTAACCTTTTACCTCACAGCTTTCATGCCTAGCAGAGCCCAACTGGGCATGTAAGCACTCATAATTTGCTCACACGGTGACGAATTGGGTGCAAACAACAACCACTTGAATGATCATGGGTAAGGGTATGGATGAGTTGGCAAGTTAGTTAGGATTGACACACTCTAGTACATATATGGGGGATTCATGCAGATAGGTAAAGCATGTGGGACTTGTGTTCACTCAATAGAGTGGAATAGAGAGAGAGACTTCATTATTTTAATAGATAGTAGGCTGGAACAATAGGAGACAGTTCCAAGTCCATTTTTGTCCCAGTTTTTTCATGAGTTTCTAATAGATCTAGAAATTGTGTAAGAATGAAAATAGATACTAGATCATAGGGAACATATCATATCTATGATTTTGTATCTGAATGACTATGAAGTTAATGAATAAATTATGAATTCCTTTCTCTCTATATTCTTCTATTTTATGGTTTGAATATATTCCTATTTATTTTCTTATGTAGGTTAATATGTCACTCAATTATAAATAAATTAATGGGGTTTACTCTTGAGATGTTTCCTGTATGTGTTTTCCCTTCACTTCTGACACAGGACTAATGGCATTTGTTATTATCATTGAATCTCGTGTTATACCTTCTTCGATATTGGATTGAGGATTGAATATGTCAGTGCCTTGAGGTTTTGTTGGTAAAACTTGAGGAAGCCCGGGTCTCTAACCCCCTAGCGAGTGCAAGAAGAGCCAACACTTCCTAGTTTTAATGGTCCTTCATAATATCAATTCCTACTTTTAATGGAACTTTATAGGATGCCTTCAGTTCTCATACAATGTCCTTAGCTGATGAATAACATCCAACATTGTTTAAAGGATATAAGTTTTGGGAATTCATGAGAAATTTATAGACCCAAGAATTTAATAATAAGATAGTGTTCAATCATTTATGTATCAAATATCTAGAGACTAATGGTGAGTGAAATCTGTTGTTGAAATTGATTCAGGGGAAGCATAATCAAGATTATCACTATCACCATACCATACAAGGACTGAATTTCCATTTTCCATTTTCCTTTGGTCACTTGCATTAAGATGTCTTCAAGTAACATCAATTGCAAGGAATAAGCTAACAAGATTCCAAAATTAAAGGATAATGTAAGGATGAATAAAAGTATTACATAGTTTCAATTACTAAAATTGAAACTAAATATATTTTAATGTGTATTTATAATCAATATAGATTCATTTTAACTTTCTTTTATGAATTAAAGAGGCATGAAATTTTAGTTTATTGGAATTCAAAAATATTTGGCAATGAAAGTAACAAGATGAGATTTTACTTGATTTCATCATGTCACATCGAGTGAGGATATATTTGAAAAGGATAGTAGAACATTGTTGATTCCAATTATCCAGTCTCATTCTGAAATATACTATAATATATGTCTTTTATGAATAGTAAGTTTCAAATAAAATGAACAATTGTCAAGAGGGTTGGCCTTCACTGACTTGAATATGAAATTTCCATGAATGCTTGACATAAGACCAAACCAAAACATATATAAAATAATTTCTACATCCACGGGTTTAGATGACTTTCCAAAGGTTGTTGAAACCTATTTGTTTTATCAATAATTGCATCATATCAAGAGTCCTAATGAAATTTGGATTAGGGAATTGTGAAAAGTAATCTAGTAGAATACGAAAAGAATGAAAATGAAATCTTTTGATGGATTTGATTTTTATCATAGGACCCACTTGTCATTTTGAGAAATTTTATTAAAGAATCCTCTCCATTGAGATCCCTCATGGCCTTTTCTCAAAATTCAGCATATCAAACTCTCTTTAATTTTGTTTAGTTATGAAAGGGAGGGAAAGGTTTTTTTTCCATAGGAACTTGAACTCACATTTCTTTTTACAATATCATAGAGGGATGTATTTCTTCAAAATTGATATGTCACCTAACCAAATGGCCAATATAACTATAGAGAGAGGTCTAAATATGATTAGTTCAAATAAAAGCACCACTGCATATGAACCTTATGACATGGATTGTTTTTAAACAAGAAAGTCATGAATGATCATATTTGTGACTTTGAAGTGTACTAATCCAACTTTGAAAACACAATTCTTAATATTAATAACTTGTCACACACCATATTTTAATAACACGTTATTTCATTATAATATATTTTTTCATACTATGAGGATGCTTATGATACATATCATTGAGATACGTATCCTTGAGCTTGTTCGAAAATCAAGCATTGATGGTTCATCACACTTCTCTTAGATTCAATCGGTTGAGTGGTTTACCTACATATGGATACATTCGGTCGGGTGATCAACTAGATCTCTACATTAGTCGATCAAGTAGTTGAAATGTATGTCGGTCGAATAGTCGACCAACAGTCAAAGATAGTCAGATAGTGGATCGACCATCCTAGAAATCGACTACAATTTGGATATATAGAAGGTCAGTTTAATCATCTTTTTTGATCTAAATTGACAACATGTATTTCATGGAGTTCACTCTAGCAACCGACAGTTACATGTGGACAATATCTTCTAGATTCTATGAAAGATCATTAGATATTGAAGCTATAAATAGTAGACCTCTTGTGTCATTATTATCAAGCAATAAATTTGATATCATATGGAGATATCAAGATCCAATATGCACTGTGATGTTTTGATCATATTTCACATTGCTTAGGTGTTGTAACGGTGTCTTTAGACACCACCTTTTGTCTTCGAAATTTTAATCTCTCTTTTATTATCTACAGAACTAGCAGTATTTTTCATTACAAGTTCCACCCATTTCCCCAACATGGTATCAGAGATGATGGTTTAAATACTTCAACCTATTATCCACAAACCTTACTTAGTAGAATATGTTGTGTGATTGAATTTGGGCTAGTGGTTTGTTGATTGGACCCTTTGAAACTAGAGTTTTTGTATTGATATTGAATATGGCTTCAAAGATTGATACTATTGCTCTGAACAGATCAAATTATGTAGTATGGGAACCATATATGGAAACCCTACTAAAGAGAAAAGGACAGTGGAAGTATATGAATACTTATATTATAGATCCAACAAATGACTAGGTGAAGTTCACTATTGATGGCAAGAAGGATGAGTTTGTGGGGATCATCATGACCTGTATCTCATGGGAGATTTGGTTTAACCTTAGTGGAATCAACTTCCCTCATCAAGTCTAGAACAAAATGATTTTTTTTTTCGATCGAGTTGATGAGAGTCACATCATGCAGTTGGAGAAAGAGTTCATCTCTCTTGATCCTCATTCTTTTGACAAAAAGAGGTCTGTTTGGTGTGTGTTAAATAAAACCAATTGGAATTGGGCGAATTTGGAACAAAATATCATACGAAGGATGGAAAATGCATCGATCTACTCTTTATGAACTTCAGAACTCCATTCGACTTGTTCATGTCGACTTTATGCACCAAATTTCAAGCGCACAAGGAATATGGTAAGGATTATACCATTGAAAATTTTTGTGGTCTTTTGATTATTAATCAGCATAGTCTTCTTGAAGAAGGAAATCTTGGTGGAAACAATAAAACCCACTTCTTCAAGGGAAAGAACAGGTTGGATCCCAAGGATAGAGTATGGTTTGATTTCTCTACACAAAAACATGGATACCATAACCAAAAACATAAGGGATAGATAGAAGCACCCCAATGGAGTCAAAAGAAGAAAACATGTCATTGTTGTGGAAAGACTAGATATGTAGAGAAGGTCTAATATAATAAGAGAGGTTATTTAGAATATAATTTTAAACTTTTTGAAGGAAACGTGTCGTCTGAACAATGACCTGCTGATAATTTCACCTTCCAAGTTGGAACTTTTCAAGCCTTGTTGATTCATTCTAGTAGAGAAAATGGGTAGACATGTCTAAGGATGCCTCCTTGCTCACATGGTTGGGTGAAACTAAGGAGAGGAAAACCTATGTTGTCGATGATTTTTCTATGGATGTTATTGGTCAGGGTGATTTTACCTATCGAAATTGGAAAATTGTTGACATCTATCATTTACCAAACCTTAGTGCTAATATGTTGTTTGTTTCTCCATTAACATAGAAATGTAAGATTATGGAATTTTGTCTAAATCCATTTTATGTTTGTTATTTGAAGAAAGGAAAGTTGATTGTCATCAATGGGATTCTTGACCTAATGAAAATTTTAAACAAATTATGTGACATGACTCGACCTGACACTGAACTGACTGCCCTTGTTGCTCACACTAATGAGCGAAGTCAAATTTTGCATGAATGACTCAGACACCTGAATTTTTTAAGTATGCAATTGATGGAAACTCAGATCATGGTTGTTGGTTTACCTAAAGTGTTTTCCCCTAAAGGTGTTTGTAAGGGATGTGTTCCTGGGAAGCATCATCATGAACCATTAGAATTTGTAAAAGTGTGGCAACCATAGAACCTATTGGATATGCTTCACAGTAATGTATAACGCATCAATATACCTCCATTCGAAAGTTCAAGGTATATTTTGACTTTAATTGATGATTTATCTTCTTTTACATGGGTTTATTTTCTGAAGAAAAATAACCTTTCCTTTGAAAAGTTCAAGGATTTTAGAGCCTTTGTTAAAAATCAATGTGGCTGATCCATCAAGTGATTTAGATCAAACAAAGTTGGTGAGTATGTAAATTGAACTTTTGAAAAATACCTGTGATCCATATTTTATGAGAAGAATGAAACGAATACATATTATTAAAATATGTTTAACACAAAATAACGGAGATATAGTAAAACTAGTTTCTATTCAATAAGGAAATAAGTTGAAACTGTAAAATATAGTGGAAAACAAGCTTGTTGGAATGGTGGTGGATTATCTCTGAGAAGATATGTGACGACTGCACTCAATCGCAAGAAGATGATTACAATGAGGCTCTGAAGGCCTTTTTACAATAAACATGAATTCAAAAAACCATAGACATGTTGAGTAAGGTTGGTTTTCATTGATGTCAACCCTTGAAGAAAGTCTGGTAGTGAATTTCAGTAGCACAAAGGTTTGGACAGTGGAACCAAGGTTGTTTCATGTATAATGGTATGATTTTTAATATATTTGAAGGTAATATTATTCTATATGGATATTACATGTCATGCCATTTCTGGTGGTATGTGGAACGTCACATAACTCCTCACAGTTTGAGAGTTATGGACTTATGAATTTGGAGGACCCTCATATGTTGGCTTGAAGCCCCAAAAGGTCAAAGAAGTCCAAGAGGTTCCAAAGAATAAATTATTATTTAAATGATAAAGTTAAGTGACAAAGTCAAGAAGGATTATTTAAATAATAAAGTGAAGTGACAAAATCAAAGAAGATTATTTAAATGATAAAGTGAGGTGACAAAGTCAAAGGAGGAATATTTAAATGATAAAGTAATAGAGAAATTTCTAACTATGGAAAGTGTTTAACCCTAAAAAATGAGTAAAATAGGTTAAGTGGCCTATAAATAGGTTATGTGACCTACAAATGAGTTAAGTGACCTAGAAATAGGTTAAGTGACCTAGAAATGGGTTAAGTGACCTAGAAGATGCAGAGTATAAATAAGAGGAAAGGCTCTCTCATTTTACATCACACTAGAGCATATTGAATATCTATAGGTGACTGAGATAACCAAAGGATATCCCAGCTGAATGTTAGAGGGAAGGTGAAGAAAATAGGTCCAAAATTCAAGGAAGGATAAATTATTTTGATGATGCTTTCTAAGGTATGTTATTTATAGGTCATCTCACCATTTTCACAATAAAACATTTTCTAGAATGATTCAAATAGTTATATTGATATTTCATTGAGGAAACATGTCCAATTATCTGTGGTAAAACATTCATCTTGTGAGTCATTGTATTTTTGTATTTACACTCCGTGAAAAATAGGGTTTGTGACTAGTCCCGAAACTAGTCTAAAACAAGTGTTTTGGGTAAATACATCATAACTTCTTCATAACAAAGCCAAATTTAGTAAGATAAAATGTCTTGGTTATATTAAATTTGGTATTATTCTTTGTAACATTTTCAGATTGATTTAGCAAAAATTATGTGTGGGGCACGCTCTACAAGGTCGCTCTCTAGAATAAGCCATAAATCAACAAGGTATGCTACTTTTTCTCTAACTAATTTTCTAAGAGGTTCCAAGTAGTGAAACCTAGAGGAATTACATAAAACATGTTGAAGAACATTATGTATCAGTTTCATATATTTATTCATTACAAGTACATAGTTATGATTATTTCAAGTTAGGGTTGTTGACTAATCCAAAACTAGTCATGTGAGACTAAGGAAACGTTTGATGAAAATACTAGTATCTTGTTGTTAAAGTTAAGGAAGGTTTGTAGGTATGTGATAATATACACCATTTCTATTACATAGTTAAAAATCATATTTGGATGATGATATTTATGATTGCTTTTGTTTTAGGTACATGTTGGGTACATGGTTGAGACAAGTAGTTGATGAGTTGGCACATACATGAGGTGTATAGTTGATGATGTTGGTACATATTGATGAGTCATAGTTGATGAGTAGTTGAAACATGATTTGTACATACTTGGTACATTGTTGGATGCACTTGTTTATGGTATAGGTTGATTACATGTTGTTTGGTATAGGTTGGTGCATGGTTGATGCACTTGTTTATGGTACAGGTTAATTACAGGTTGAGGTACAGGTTGATGCATGGTTTAGGTTTATTGGTACAAGTTTACAATGTTATATGTCACAGTGATAGTGTGGCAGTGGTTCCATCATTCTACTTGTACTTTAGGGTGATTGGGCGAGGCAAGGACAAGTGGTTGTAGGCAAATTCCAGTTGTAGCTGAAGAACATAGGGGGTTGTAGCCTCCTTCTAGTTGTAGCCATAGAATAGGGGAGTTGGAGCTTCCTTCAGGTTTTATCCTGAGAAACAAGGGGGCTGGAGCCTCCTTCCAGTTGCATCCAGAAAACAAAGCAATTTGGTGCTTCCAATGAATGTACTTCTTCAAGACATATAAGAAAACACATTCCATGGTTTTCTCCCACTTTGGGTTTTCACATAAAAAATCAATGTACTATGTATGTGTATGATTGTTCATTTGTTCATTTCTTATTTACTCTGCAGTTATTGGACGATAATGCTACATTGATATAACACTTGGATTATATGGCTAAAAAGGATTAAATTTCTCTATTACGGATTCACCCTCCTTCTCAGTAATCCAACAATTGGTATTAGAGCAGGTTCCTTCAAAAATCAGTTTAATCACTAAAAGGTAGATCACGGAGAGAAACAACTTATATAAAAATGGAATACCATGGTTCAATGGACAGAAGTATGCATTTTGGAGCATAAGGATGAAAACATATATACAGACATATGGATTTGAAATTCATCAATCAATTGTAGATGGATACATAGCACCAAGAGTTCCTCCAATAAATGACAAAGCAATGAAACTTGGTCAAAATAATTCTCAAGCCAAAAATGCACTTCTGAATGGTCTTAGTGAAACAGTATTCACCAAATTTGCAAATTGTAAATCCTCTAAAGAGATTTGGGACAAACTTCAAAATATTTATGAAGGAAATTCAAAAGTCAAAGCAACAAAGCTTCAAACTTACAGAGGTAATTTAGAACAACTTAAGATGAAGGAAGATGAGAATATTCTAGCTTACTTTTTACGAGTTGATGAAATAGTAAATGAAATCATAGGATTGGGAGAAGAAATCAAAGAATCTATAATTATTCAAAAAGTACTAAGATCTCATCCTATGAGATTTGACCCTAATATATCAACACTAGAAGAAAGATCAGATCTGAACTCAATAAGCATGGACGAATTACATGGAGTCTTCACATCATATGAAATGAGAACTGAATAGGAAAATCCATATATAAAAGAAGAAGTCTTCAAAGAATCCAAAAATTCAAAACAAAAGGGAAGGAAAAAGGAAGAACATAGCATCAGTAGTGACGTCTTGGAAGATGATGAACAAGTGGTCAACTTTTTCAAAAGACTGAACAAGGGAACCAACAGTAGGTATATAGGTAAGATTCCTTTAATTTGTTTTAATTGTGATGGTACTAGTCATTTTGCTAACAAATGTCCTTATAAGAGAAATATAAATGATGAAGGTTACTCAAAAGGAAAAAAAACATATAAAGGAAAAAGAGCCACAAAGAAATTTTTGAAGAAAAGATTATGCACCAAAGAAGACATCTCATCATCAGATGAAGATGAAGTCAGTGACAATGAGACAGAAAGAGTTATATTCATGGAAGTAGAAGAATCTGATAAAGAAGACTTCGAATAAGAATATGAAGAAGTTGAAGAAGAATATGAAGAAGTCGAAGAAGAAATTGAAGAGGTATAAGTTGACTACTGAGAGGAATTAATGTGTGCCATAGAAGTTATCAGAAGAAAAAAGAAGAAAAATAATAAACTACAAGAAAAACTAGAGAAGAAATAAGAAAAATAAGAAACTACAAGAAAAACTAGACAAGAAAGAAGAAAATCAAGAACTAGAACAAATGATCACAAATTTGAAGGTTCAAATAGAAGAAGATACAAGAATTGAAGTAGCACTCAAAGAATAGCTAGAAGAAAAAGACAATATCATTGGAAATTTGGAAGCAGAGATTGTCACATTAAGAAAGGATCTTCAAAAGAGAAATATGTAAAACAACTCAAAAGTTTTGGATGACATTATCAGGAGTAAAACATCTCATCATGACAACTCTGGACTTGGATACAATCAGACAGAAAAAGGATCAGCCTCCAAAACAATAGAGCAAGAAACATATCCCAAAAGCTATGTAGAAACAATCAAGCAGGATAGGAAGATGTACAAGGAATATTGCAGGGACACTCCTCCACCGAGAAGATTCAGATTTCAGAATCAACAATCGATAGATAGGCCCCAAGAATAAGAATAATTTATAAGAGTACCTCCTTTCGGAATATCTGTAGCTCCCAGGTATTAACCTATCTTTTTTGTTTTATGTTATGCATGTAATAATTTTGGACATAAAGATGTGAATTGCAGAGATAACAACAGGAACACAAACAACTTTGAAAGTCATACACAAAGGGGTTATCCAAGAAGGCCTAGTGAAACACAAATAAGAAGTTACAATGGGTTTGAATCTTTGTGCACTGAAGTGGAATGTTACAAATGTAACAATTTTGGACACATGTCCAAAGATTACAGAATGGCAGTCCCTCCTAGAGAACCGCAACAGAATAACAACAGTCACAGACATGAACCTCAGAAAAGGACATGGATAAGAAAGAAGGATCAATATAGAAATGAAGAATGCACACTCGCTCTACAAGATAATGAGAAGAAACATGGTTTGTATGTTTACAATGGCTTTTCAAAACACATGAGAGGTGATAGAGACAGTTTTCTTACATTACGAAAGGAAAGAGATGGATCAGTCTCCTTCGAAAATGATGATTCATCTAAAATCATTGGAAAAGGCACAGTCAGAATTGGGAACAAGAATACCAAGGAATAAAATGTTCTACTAATAGAAGATATGAAACATAATCTTATAAGTGTGATTCAAATGTGTGACTAAGGTCATAAATTTACTTTTGATTCACAAAACTGAGAGATTAGAAAATAAGGTTCAGGAAAATTGATTGCTATAGCTGCGAGAACTTCAAGCAACATATATGTATTTAGTGAAATTGGAAATGAAAACTGTTGTCTAGGAAAGGAAGATGAAATTTGGCTATGGCACAGAATATTGGGTCACATACATTTTGATAACCTTGTCAAAGTCAACAGAAGAGAATGAGTTAGAGAAATTCCTCGGATCACGAAACCAACCAACACTTTATGCAAGCATTGTCAACAAGGAAAGCAAACAAAGACCAGGTTCAAATCAAAGGAATATTCAACTACAAGACCATTGGAAATTGTTCTTACTGATCTAGTTGGACCAACTAAAACAAAGGGTTTAAAAGGTGAGAAGTAATTTATGTTATTATTTGATGATTATACAAGAATGACTGCAGTTTTCTTTCTCAAGAATAAGTCAAAAGATTTTGAAAACTTCAAGATCTACCAGGAAATGGTTGAAAATGAAATGGATTCAAAAATACAATGCTTGAGATATGATAATGGAGGAGAGTTCACTTCAAAGGAATTTATGGACTACTGTAGCAGTCATGGAATAAAAGGGCCAATATCTGTTGCTAGGACACCTCAACATAATGGAGTTGTTGAAAGAAAGAACAAGACAGTATAGGAAATGGTTCAAACAATGCTAATGGATTCCAAATTGACATATATATTTTGGATACAGGAAGTGCATACAATAGTTCACATTCAAAATAGAGTAATTCTTAGCATAGATAATTTTAGGGGCGAAATTT
>ML798472.1:82906-108937 GCA_009831015.1 Picea engelmannii | reverse complement strand
TAATTGACTAAAATATTCGCCAAAAAATTATATATACATTTTATATTATTGATAAAATAGCCCTTAATTTTTCCTATGTATCATGGGGATTCGCCCATTTATTATACATATAAATTTAGGGGGGGTTCTTAAAATCACCCCTGATTCTTAGAAACAAAACTAACAAAACTCCCTACGAGATATGGAAAGGAAGACCAACAAATGTGAATCACTTCAGAGTTTTTAGAAGCAAATGATACATCAAAAGAGAAGATGGAAAAATGGGAAAGTTTGACTCTAGTGTGGAAAAAGGAGTAATTTTTAGTTACTCAAGTACAAGGAAAGCATATAACTGTTACAATATGAGATTGAACAAAGTTGTAGAAAGCATCAACGTAACAATTGATGAAACAGGCAGACCAGAATCAAAGGAAGAAGAAAATGAATCAATAGAACAACTTTTTGAAGAAGAAGCAGAAGATGAAAAGGAAGTAGAAGAGGAAGGTGAAGAGAATCTGACAAAATCAGAAGAGAAAGTTCATCAAGTGCCTCCAAAGACACCTAGCAGACGAGTACAAAAGAGTCATTCTTCATATCAGATTATGGGAAACAAAGATGCAAAAGTTGAGACTAGAAGAAGAATCTATTCACCAGAACAAACACACCTAGCACTCACATCTACAATTGACCCAACCTATTTTGAAGAGGCCAACAAGGATGAATTTTGAACAAGGTCATAGATGAATAATTGGATCAAATAGAGGAAAATGACACTTGGCAATTGGTTCCAATACCAAAGGATAAGAATATGATCAGCACAAAGTCGGTATACAGGAATAAATTGAACGAAGATGGACAGGTTACAAGGAACAAAGATAGATTGGTATGTAAAGGATATCCACAGGATGAAGGAGTCGACATTGAAGAGACCTTTTCCCTACTTGTCGGAATGGAAGCATTCCGATTGATTTTATCTTATGTATGCTCCAAAAATATTAAACTATATCAGATGGACGTAAAATAAGCTTTTCTGAATGGGGAACTTGAAGAAGAAGTCTACATTGAACAACCAGAAGGATTTCAATTGTCATAGAATGCATACTATGTGTGAAAATTAAATAAGGTCTTGTATGGTCTAAAACAAGATCCTAGAGCATGGTACTCTAGACTGGATAAATATCTACAACAAGCAAGGTTCAGAAAAGGAAGTGCAGTCAACAACCTCTACATCAAGGTAAGTCAATGTAATATTTTATTAATTGAAGTTTATGTTGATGATATTATTTTTTGTAGTGATGATGACATGTTAAGAAAGAAATTTGCAAAGGATATGCAAAATGAATTTGAAATGTCATTACTTGGAGAACTATCCTTTTTTTTGGGACTTCGGATACGTCAAAGCAACCAAGGAATTTTTATTTCTCAAACCAAGTATATCAGAGAAATGCTAAAGAGGTTCATAATGGAAGATTGAAAACCAGTTATCACTCCCATGCAAACCAATTTCAAGTTAAGAAAAGATGATGATTCAAATTCTAAAGATCAGAGGCAATACAGGTCAATGATTGACATTCTACTATATGTGACAACATCAAGAAAAAATATAATGCAGGCAGTTGGATAGGTGGAATGATTTCAAGAAGCACCAAAGGAATCACATGTATTAGCAGTGGATAGAATTTTCAGATATCTCAAAGGAACAAAAGAGTTTGGATTATGGTATCCAAAAGGAAAGGATCTATCTCTTATTGCCTACACAGATGTAGATTGGGAAGGTTGTATTGATGAGCGACGAAGCACTAGTGGAGAAAAGTTCTACTTGGGTGAGTTTTTAGTATCATGGATAAGAAAGAAAAAATCATCAATATCTCTATCTACATCCAAGGCATAGTATATTGCAGCAACAACATGTTGTACATAGGGTCTTTGGATGAAACAAAATTTGACAGATATACAGGTTGAGTATGATGAGTCCATTCAAATATATTGTGATAATAAAAGTGCCATCAATATATCAAAGAACTCGATAATACACTCCAAGATGAATCACATTCTAATCAAGTGTCACTTTCTATGGGAACAGGTTGTAGAAAAGAACATCAGGGTTGAGTATTTGGGCACCAAAGAACAAGTGGAAGACATCTTTACAAAACCACTTCCATGAGAAGCCTTTGAGTATCTTTGCTAGAGACTCATAGTTATTTCTACTCCAAAATGAATGCTTTTGAATGATTATATTATATGTCTTATATGCACATGAGAAAGCACCATAAAGAGAACAGTTCAGTCAAGGGGAGAATCCCAAGATCGAAATATACCTTTCCCATTGATGACAAAGGGGGAGAGATTCATCAGATGCAAAGGAAAGAGGCATGGTTCCAAGGGGAGCAATGGTCACAGAGATGCATAGGAAATAGGCATGTTTTTAGGGGGAACATGAGTGATATGACTTCAGTATTGCATGACATAATTTCAGTATTGCATCAGATTGTTTCCATCAATGCCAAAGGGGGATATTGTTGATTAAGGTTGTTTGTCATTGATGTCAACCCTTGAAAGAAGTCTGGTAGCGAATTTTAGTAGCACAAAGGTTTGGGTAATGGACCCAAGTTTGTTTCATGTATAATGGAATTATTTTTAATAGATTTCAAGGTAGTACTATTCTATATGGATAGTACATGTCATTCCATTTCTGGTGGTATTTGTAACATCACATAACTCATCACGGTTTGAGATTTATGCCCTTACGAAGTTGGAGGACCCTCATATGTTGGATTGAAGCCCCAAAAGGTAAAAGAAATCAAAGAGATTTCAAAGAAGAAATTACTATTTAAATGATAAAGTAAAGTGACAAAGTCAATAAGGACTATGTAAATAATAAAGTGAAGTGACAAAATCAAAGAAGATTATTTAAATGATAAAGTGAGGTGACAAAGTCAAGGAGGAATATTTAAATGATAAAGTAGTGGATAACTTTCTAATTATGGAAAGTGGTTAACCCTAAAAATGAGGAAAATAGGTTAAGTGAACTATAAATGGGTTAAGTGACCTACAAATGGGTTAAGTGACCTAGAAATAGGTCAAGTGACCTAGAAATGGGTTAAGTGACCTAGAATATGGAGAGTATAAATAAGAGGCAAGGCTCTCTTATTTTACATCACACTTTATCATATTGAATATATATAGGTTACCGAGGTAACCAAAGGATATGTAAGCTGAATTTTAGAGGGAAGATGAGGAAAAGAGGGCCGGAATTCAAGGGAGGATAAACTCTTTTGATGTTGTTTTCTAAGGTATGTTATTTACAGGTTATCTCACCATTTTCACAATAACTATTTTTATAGAATGATTAAGACCATGATATTGATAGGCCATTGAGGAAACATGTCCAACTATCTGTGGTAAAAAATTAAGCTTGTAGGTCATTGTATTTTTGGATTTAAACTCCGTGGAAAATAGGGTTTGTGGCTAGTCGTGAAACTAGTCTAAAACATGTGTTTCGGGTAAAAACGTTCTAACTTATTCATAAAAGATCCAAATTTAGTAAGACAAAATGTGTTGGTTAGAGTACATTCTGTAGTATGATTTGTAATAGTTTCATATCAATTCAACAAACAATTTGTGTGGGTCACGCTCTACAAGGTCTCTCTCTAGAATAAGCCATAATTTAGCAAGGTATGTCATTTTTGGTAAAAATCTTTTTATGAGAGGTTCCACGTAGTGACACCTAGAGGAATTGCATAAAACACACTAAAGAACATTGTATATCAGTTTCAGATCATTATTCATTATAGGTACATAGTTATGATTATTTAAATTTAGGGTTGTTGACTAATCCAAAACTAGTCATGTGAGAGTAAAGAAATGTTTGATGAAAATGCTAGTCTCTTGTTGTTAAAGTTAAGGAAGGTTTGCTGGTATGTAATCATATACACTATGTATATTACAAAGTTACAAATCATATTTGGATGATGATATTGATGAGGGATTTTTGTTGCGGTATATGTTGGGTACATGGTTGAGACAAGTAGTTGATGAGTTGGCACATACATGAGATGTATAGTTGATGATGTCGGTACATATTGATGAGTCATAGTTGATGGGTAGTTGAAACATGATTGGTACATACTTGGTACATTGTTGGATGCACTTGTTTATGGTACAAGTTGATTGCAGTTTGTTTGGTACGTGTTGATCCATGGTTTATGCACTTGTTTATGGTACAGGTTGATTACAGGTTGAGGTACAGGTTGATGCATGGTTGATGCATGTTTCAGGTTTATTGCTACAGTTTTACAACAATATATCTCACAGTTATAGTGTGGTAGTGGTTCCATCATTATACTTCTACTTCAGGGTGGTTGGATGGGGAAAGGAGAGGTGGTTGTAGCCACCTTCTGGTTGTAGCATAATAACGTAGGGGGTTGTAGCCTCCTTCTGGTTGTAGCTAGAGAATAGGGGAATTAGATTGTAGCCTAAGAAACAAGGGGGTTGGAGCCTCTTTCTAGTTGCAGATGGAAAACAAAGGAATTTGGTGCTTCAATTGAATATAATTGTTCAATACATATAAGAAAAATCATTCCATTTTTTTCTCCCACTTTGGGTTTCCATGTAAAACACTATTGTTCTATGTATGTGTATAATTGTTCATTTGTTCATTGCTTATTTACTCTACAATTATTGGATGATAATGCTACATTGATATAACACTTGGATTATATGGTTAAATAGGATTAAACTTCTCTATTACTAATTCACCCCCCTCTCATTAATCCTACAAGACATCCAAAAACCTAACCCTAGGAGATCAAGTGCCAAAAGTCATGTGGGCCTTGTTGGGGTAAGCTAGTACATCAACTTCTCGGGGTCGTAACTTTTGCATACAATCTTTGTTTTAGGTGCATGATAGCCCATTGGAAAGGTCTATCTGAGGAATACACATGTTTCCACTAGAATTTGTATTTTTTTTTAGATTGACTGTGGCAATCCCTAAAAACGTTGTTTAGGGCCTCAAAACAACCCCGAAAGTCAGGGACCCGAAAACTAAGAAAAAACTACCAAACCAAAAAAATACCAAAATGAACCAGTCAAAATAGGTGGGAGGCCATCGACATGCATCTGGATCAATCTTCCCCCCTTAGGAATAAATGGTCTCCATTTCATTGAGTTCCCCCATCAGATGAGTAAATTTATGTTGAATTTGGCTCTGGGTGAGCCACTTTCCTTGGTGCAAGAGCTTCCCTACTTTGACAACTTGATAAAGTTGGATCCTTTTTTATTGAGTTCCCTTGACCTGTGTGTCCACAATATGATCATTGGATGCCTATTGCATGCAGTCAGGGTTGAGCTATATTGGTTTAAACTGCTCTGCTACCTCTGAGGTGTCCAATAATGGTGGTAAATATGGTCAAAGGAGATCCATGTTGAATATTGGGTGAAGGTGAAGGAAAGGGGGAATATTGAGCTCAAAATCATTGTCACCCAAAATGTTGGTTATGGTGTATAAGCCATAACAGAGTGGGAGAAGCTTATGATGCGACCCTTTAAGGAATTATTTCTACAAGTGAAACCAAACTTTGTCTCCCACCTAAAACTTATGTGGCATTTGGTGTTTATCATGACATTGCTTGTACTTGGAATTGGACTTCTATAAAATATCATGAACTTGTTGGTGGATGTGTTGTATCCTCTCAATGAACTAGGTGTATTTTTCAACTTCAGGTGGACTAGGGGATGAATCGGCCGAGGTGGCCTCCAGGGGTAGTGCAACATCCATGGGGCCTAATGGTTGGAATCCCAACCCCACCTGAAAATGTGTCCAATTGAGTTATACATGGATCGGTTGTAGCTATTCCATACATAGGGAAGAATCTCATCCCATGTGTTTGGGTGCTTGGAATTGTATGTGTGTAGGATATGTATGATCATCTGGTTGACGACCTCATTTTGGCCATCTGTCTGGGGGTGGAAGGAAGTGGATTTGGTGAGCATGGTTTCCAACAGTGACCAGAGGCTCAACCAAAATGTGTTGAGGAACCAACTATCCTGATATGAGACAATGGCTTGTGGGATCCCAAAATGTACCCATACTCATTAAAATAATATCTTGGCAATGGCCTTTGTTGTGATGCTCTTCTTGCTAGCGACCAGAATCACCATCTTGGAAAAGCGATCAATAACCAAAAAAAAAAGTGTTTTTCCCTCTTGGTGAATGAAAGGCCCGAAATATAGTCCATTGAGATGGATTTCCATGGCCTCTTAGGAGTAGGAATAGGGGTGTGTAGGCCTTGTTTCTTAGTGTCCAGTTTGGAAATAGAGCAGGCAATGCATGGCCTGATATGCTTGTCGACATCCTGTCGAACTTTCGACGAGTAGAAATGTTTTTGCAACACTGCCACTGTATTTTCGATGCCAAAGTGTACTACCACCCGACTGTAGTGAGATTTACAAATCATATTTTCTCTCTCTCTTGATGGAACACATATATGGCCTAAACGAAACAACAACTTGTACTGAAGATGGAAATTAGAGACAACTGATTTTGCGCCAAATATTTGGTAGGTGGTGGTGAAATCAGGGTTTATCTCATAGAGGTGGGGCCACCCGAAGGTCTCGTGGCCGCAAGACTCTAGCATTGTGGTGATTGTCACGATTGGAGGTTGGTTGAGGAAATAAACAACTTGATTGGTACTTCCTTTTTTATATTTGATGTTGATGTGGAACTGTTGCAAGTATGTGGAGAACTTCTAATGGTGGTCATTATACAATTTTCCTTGGGTTTGCATAAATTGTAATGGCTTATGATCAGTGTGGATGATTGTCTCTTTCCCAAAAATGTAATGTATCCACTGGTGGCAGGCTTTCACAATGCACTACATTTATTTGTCGTAAGTAGGGTGCTTACGTACAACATCTGATAGTGTCTCACTATGATATGCCACAGGGTGGTCATGTTGAGTGATAAAGGTGCCCACAACATAGTCTAAATCATATGTCTCAATCTCAAAGGGTTTTTGTAGGTCCAGTAATGAAATAAATGGGGATGAGCACAAGAATTGCTTCAAATCATTGAAATCTTGTTGTTGGGACATGCCCCACACAAATTTTTCCTTTACACCACCCCTAGTGACTTGGATGATGTCCCATGTGATATGAGAGAATCCCAACATGAACCTACGATAGAAATTGGTGAGACCCAAGAAGCTCTGAATCTCAGTGAGTGTGGTTGGGTTTGTTCAGTCATGGATGACCTAGATCTTGGGTGGATCCACATGCACACCATGTTGATCAACAATGTAGCCTAGGTAATGGGCCCTGTCCATGCCGAAGGAGATTTTTTCCAAGTTTCCCTATAGCTTGTGCTTCTGTAGAGTGTACAAAACCTGTTGAATATGTTGCAAGTGCTTCGCCCAAGTCTTGTTGTGGATGAGGATGTCATCCAAATACACCACTAAAAACTTATTAGTTAAAGGTTGTAGGATTTCATCCATCATCCTCAGAAACGTTGTTGGAGAATTTGTCAAACCAAAGGGCATGACCAACCATTTGAAAATACCTTCTTTTGACTTGAAAGTGGTCTTCCATACATATTTATATTATATTGGGGCCTGGTGGTAGCCATAATTCAAATCAATCTTACTGAAGTATTTGGCCCCCATGAGATAATCAAGGAGGTCATTGATTAGTGGAATCGGGTACTGGTTCCTGACTATGATTTTACTCAGGGCCCGATAATCAATGAGAGTCACCAGGTCTTGTATTTCTTCTGCACTAGCATGATTGGGCTCCTACAAGGAGATGATATGGGACGGATGTGCCCCTTGTGGAGAATTTCTTGGATATGCCTCTGTTGAGGGGTCCTAAATCCCTTTAACTCAACAATAGGAACCAAACCAACCACCAAGGCCCAATTAGACTCTATAGCATTTGATAGTGGAATGGTTCTCCGTATCTTATGTTCAAACCAATTAATTGATGGGATTTACGTAGTGATTGACATGATGTATTTTTTTGAAAGATCTGCCTTCAATTTGATCATTATATTTTTGTATTTTTATTTTACTAGATGAATCTGATAAAAGGATGTGTGCCAGTATAAACCAGCTAGTAAAAGGGGGGACAATTTAACTACTAGAAACGGATGAGATCGCGATAACCCTTCTACTCAAGCATGCATACAAGGATTATTACACCTAAGACAAGATTAATACTAATACATCAACTTACTGGTATTCCAATTATTGACTAAGATACAATTATCGAAAGAGAACATACATGCAATAAATGATGGAAAGAAAAATAGTTTCCTTAGGTCTAATCCTTAATCACACATTAAAACAATGATTTTCTTCCCACCAATAGAGACAAGAACTATAAAAATATTGAATCATATAACTTATCAACAGATTAAGAATCTCTTACTCATTACAACATCCATTCATGAGATAAAGTAAGAAATAATTCCTCCTTAGATCCAATCACACATGCCTTTGATGAAAAACTAAAGTTTGTCTCTAGTCCTAGACAAGACTTCTCAATTAAGGTAGTTCGTAAATAGTTCTTTAAAATTCCAAAAAAGAGGGTCTTTGCAACAACCATCAACACTTTGTCAAAGGTCGATCCTCTTATTTATAATAACTTATTAACTAAAAATAACTATCAAAGTGCAAGCTAAGTAAAACAAAACATCGCCACATGGAGCTTACATCTCTTAGTCATATAAGAGTCATCAAATGGTTTCACTAAAGTGGATGAATCTTATCATACTCTGACCATTTGACGAGGATTTCCTTGCATGTGTTGGCATATGGGAATCTATGTTATTCCATTGGGGCCAAAAGGATCTCCTTTATCTCCACCTCCTGTGCCCGATACTTGACTACTTTAACACTTAACTATTGTAATATTGTCTCAGCCTTGATTGGGTGATCCATGAACTGTTTCACTTGACCTAGCACCATGTTTTCCAACTTTTCTATCTCTGCAATCCATGTTGAGTCTTGTTTTTCATGTTTTTTGACTATGTCATGCAAGTCGACAAAGTCTTCGGGTGCGTTGAATTCTAGGAGACTGACATCTCTCATCGCCTGATTGATCTTGGTACAACTTATTTCGTAACTGACCCATTTATTTTGAATCTACCGTTGAGGTTCTTGGGCCATATTTACCCAGTATTCGACTGACTTCCTTATACGATCGATGTTGTTGTCTCTTAGCACCTGAATGTTGTGCTCTTCGGAATCTCGGCTCTTTTGAACCACATTGATGTAATATATTCTTTCCAATGATTGGTGGGTCTTCTTGGAAAATGTCTCATGGTTGGATTTCTCGGTGGAATTTTACATGCAGTCAGAACATTGTTTAGAAACTGTGCAAGAAAATTGGATGCATATATAAATTACAACTGATGAATTTTGACAAACTTGAACACATACCTCTGCAACTTCTTTAACCTGGTTTTGATAATCCAAGGATCAACAAAGTCTCGAGACACTCATTTTAGTTTTTCAGATGATCTGGAATTCAAACTTGTGCATCGAATGAGTTTTTTGAAACTAGGGATGAACTTTCCTTATCACATCGGCCATTCAATTTGGGTTATGAGAGTAATTTTATTAAATCTTCTGCCATATCTTCAAGGATGTTTAAAATGAAATTCAAATTGGTTCTTTGTAAAATCTTCGATGTCGATCGATCTTGCCATACATAGCTGACATGGCAGAGATGACTAGGAGGTGTGACTAAGACCCAGGGAACCTTAACATGAATCAGGGAGAAACTAGGTTGTACAATCCCCTTACGTATCATTCGAGACCGATGGTTGCATTTTCTCACATTAACCGGAATCGAGATTTTGCTAACCTATTTGTTCTAAAACACAATCCTAGCTTGCTGACACCAAAAAGTGTCAAGGATCAAGGATCAATGATAAACCTACCCAAGTTCTCTCGGATTGGCTCCCTTGAAAAATTATTGATGTCGAAAATGCATCGGGGGATCAACGATCAGAGATAAATTTATCATGGTCAAAATAATTTTTGCGATCCTTCTGGATTTTCCTCGATCTCGATAAAGTGTGTCGGGAATCAGCTACCAAAAATTTCTTTACATCCTTTGTTAACGTCTGTCTTCCTCATATTTTACCAATGAGGATCAATAAATCAATAAGGTCCTTTGTTAGTTGTAACCATTTACGTTTGAATGAATATAACAAAAGAAAATTGATCTAATGCATGGTGTTTCTACTGTTTACAGTTTCTTTGTTGTTATGATTTCTCATGAATGCATGAGTTATACTGTGAATGAATAAATTCACGAAGGGGTGAATAAGTTTCAATTGTTTCTCTTCCTTGAGATTATGCAAGGAGTGCGTTTAACAGAGTCTTTTGACTCAAAACTTAAAAGATATAGTGTGAAAATTTCATATGCAGAGTGTGCATATCAAATGCAAGGAGTGCGTAGACATAGTCTTTGACTCAAAAAACTCAAGAGAAATAGCTTTGGTTTGTTCGTGAAACAATGCGAAGACCTATTGCAAGGAGTGCACGGATCTGGAAATCGACTAAGTGTTAGATTATCCCTCTAAGGAGTCAAAGGGTTCGACAAACAAAGCTCAAGAGAGATAACAGGAAGAAATATTCAAAGGGAGAGAAGCTCTGAATGTTTAATGAGTTATTAGCCAAGATCCCTTCAGGAGGAAGCAGAGTTAGTCCAAACCGTTAGATCTGGAAAACTTCATGGAAGTTATCCTTGAAGCATCTTGGCATTTTATGGTTCAGAGTGTTTTGATTTATTGAGGAGTGCGATCGTCGAAGGCCGAAATCATGAAGTGATCCTAGCTGTTGGATACGAAGGGGATACGTGGCAGCAGATAAGCTAGTTCGAGAGGGAAGAGCTCTAGAAGAACTTGTGTGAAGCAAGGTGCAATATTCATGAAGTCACTGATATTGGAGTATATATGGACCATTAGATATATAGAGGTAACGTGGCTAATATCCATGAGTTTTGAAGGAATAACCCTTTGGAAGGAATCGAGGATAGAACATCTGAAAATGATCGAAGATCGAGGTGTCGAAATCCATCTTAGCCACCCTCTTGTAAAGGACATGTGGAGCGTAGAGACTTATTGTGGAGGTTTGACACTCCATAAGAAATGGCTATAGGAACGTTCGAAGACCCCGAATGTCAAAGTCCCAAAGTGGACCTGGGTGTTTATTTGGGTGGACACCTGGTGCCTGATATAGAATTTTGAGTACAGAGTCCTCTAGGGAAAAGTGGAAGTTAAAACATTCAGAACTCCCGCAGTGTGGAGTCCCAAATCACATCTCGTCTATTGGTTGCAAAGGGGGGACATGGATCATTGATATGGTTCCGGTTAGAGTCCTAAAGTTATGAAGCATCCAGGAGGTTATGCCCTGGGTCATAGCTTGATGTCACATACAAAGAGGGGCTAGTGGAGGGAGCTAGCACCCGAATTTCAAGTCTATAAAAGAGATAAAGAAGGAGGGGTCATGGGTTCCATAATACTTGCACCTGAAAGACAAAAAAGGGCCCGTGTAATTTATTCTAGGGGATACTAAAGGCCCAAAAGTGTTAATTCAACTCAGGAGACTAAGATCCTTGACAGGGAGATCGCAAAACCATTCATATTTGTTAATTGAACCTTGATGCGAATAACTTATGCAAACCAAACCGCTTTTTGATGATGTCGATGAGGATCGATGCTTGAGGACTATTGTTTTTGTGTGTTCCCTTTACTCACTTGAATTCTTTTCGACGTCGAATCTGAGCACGTTAGTTGCAATATTAGTTGTTGATTCTTAATTCAAGTGTTAAGTTCGTTTAGACACAAGTTCAATAAACCTAACTAGGTGATAAGAGAGATGAAAACAAACATAGATAAACCAATTCCCCAAAATGAAATCGGGTCATACAAATGAAGAAAACAAGTGGTACCCAAGAAGTGAAAAAATTTGGTAAGGCTTTTAGGGTGTGTTGAGTGCTCAACAAATGACGACATACTGGGAGAAAGTAGAATCTATGTTCCTTCCCTGAGTTTAGCTGATGCAGAAGCTGGTTAGGAACTTAACTGGTTTTTATCAGAGCCTTTTCTTTCCTTGTGTTTGAAATTCCCTGGTTGGTGAATGTAGGACTTTGTGTGGGGTTTCAACCTTTATTCTAGCTTTGTTTCCTCTAACCATGACTCATGCCCTCTTCTGAAAAGAGTTGAGTAAATAATTCACTGGCCCCATACCCTTTAGTAATCATCGTTCACTTGCTAGAGTATTTCTCTGCTGCCGACAAGCATCCATAGCCCCGACAGAGTCACCCTGATATCACATAAATTGCTCCACTGCTAGCGAGCATCGATATCCCCGACAGAGTTATTTTCATACCCTCTCCTACTTTTTACTCATTTGATATAATTGATTTTATTTCGGTATAATTCTCTAAGTGAGTGGGAGAGGAGGACATTTGTTATTTTCAAAATGAGATGGTTAAGGTGAATTTTTGCTATCTCTTTCTTGAGGTATATGTGGTCCTTTCCTACTTGCCATATTTCCCTTTAGTTTTACCAGACCACCAGGAGGACACTTCATCACTTTTCCAAGGTTTTTTATCTGCACAGGTTAGATAGAGAACTCCTTCAAAACAACGACCATTCTCCCAGCACTTCTATTGTTTTATGTAAGCATGAGTTAGGAATAGAGTTTGTTATACCACATGAAATAAAGTCAGCCAATGCCTTGATGAACACAAACTTCAAAGAGAAAACAATACTATAACAAGAAAAACAAAAATGAATAACTTCGCAATAGCCTACCTGAAAACAAAATATCATGAAAACACACACACATGTTTTTTTTTTTTAACAAAAATATTGTTTTAGGGCTTGGCCATTCACCAGGAGGGTGTCACATTTCACCCTCAAATTTTGCAATCGATACGTGCCTACCCCAATTTTATCGGCTACCTGAAAAGGTCCAATCCATAGATTATGAAACTTTGAATGTTTTCCCTCTGACTCATTTGCTCTGTCCCATTTCAAGACTAAGTATCCTACTTCAAAATTCTACTCTTTGGACTTATGCTTATAAAACCACCTTTTAACTATCTATTGATGAGCTATTAACTTTTATTTTTATTTCTCCCTTTCTTCTTCCAACATGAGGAGGGTATCAATTCTTTACTGTATAACTAATGAGGGTTTTCCTCTAGAATCCTAAGCAACCTAAAGAGATGGAAGATACAACCCATTCGGGAGAATGGCTTCATGTACATATACCAGAAAGTATGGGGAATTCCCTATAGCTTCCTTGTGTGTTACTCTATCATCCCATAAGGAATTATGAAGTGAACTGTGCCAATTCCTCTATTTTTCTACAACTGTTTCTTTAATATCCTCACTAGGTTCTTATTGGTTGATTATGCCACTCCATTCCCCTATGGATAGTAGTTTGGAGAGTATCTGATTATAATTCCTTTGCCTAGAGAAAACTTTGTTAATAGGGTGGAAGAAATGTAAGTGGAATTATAAAAAAAAAGGATGGAAGGCATATTGAACCTTGTAATCAGTTGTTGTTCTATGAATTGGATCACCACCTTTTCGTTTACATGAGTCAGAGGAATTCCCTTTGCCCATTTCATGAAATAGTCTGTGGTCGTGAGTATGTATCTATGTCATTTTGAATAACTTGGTGTAATTTATCCTATGATATCTAGACCCCATTTCTCTAATTTCCTAGAGACGACCATAGGTTGGAGTGTGACAACTTCTCTCTTTTCCATCAAAGCACTCATTTGACAAGTTTTATAGTTCCTAGCGTATGTGTGAGCATCCCTGAAAAAGAGTAGAACAATAATATCTGACTCTCAATATTTTGTGAGCGGTGGTATTCCGTGCGATGTGTCCACCTGCAGGTCCATCATGGATCTCCTTCAAAACATTGTTTGCATATTCACATTCAAGACATATTAAAATTACCCCATCATAATTAACATGGAAGAGCACCAAATTTATGAGATGATATTGTGTTGATTTTAACCTGAGAGCTCTCCTTTCCCTAGGGTTTAGGTTTGTTGGGAAAGTCCCATGATGAAGAAGATAAGTTGGTTTCACATACCAAGACTCTTGCCCTGGGGAGACGTATGAATCATCATGATACCATAACACCAATTCATTCTCCCATATAGGGTATTCATTTACTTGGTCCTGGGCTTCAACTGTCAATTTGCATAGTCCTTATCCCTTAATGAGTTTAGCAGGTTTTATATCTAGATCAAATTTTTGGAATGCTTCCATCCAATTTCCTCTTCTTTCCCCCATCTCATGTTGAGTGAATAGGGATCGAACTGCATGGTGAGGCATGATGACTTTGGTGTGGCTCTCTAGGATGTAAGATCTGAATTGTTTCACTACCTTGTACACCGCATAAGCCTGCTTTTCTATAACAGGGTAATTTAGTTTGGCCCCTTGGAGATTAGTGCTCATAAACAAGATTGGGGCCTAATTTTTGTCATCACCCTTCTGAGTCAATATTGTAGCTAACAATTGGTCAGAGAAATAAGTGTAGAAGAATAAACATTTTCTAAAGTTGAGACTTCACAACACTTGGGTTTGACATATTTCAATCTTAATGTTGTCGAAAGAAATTTTTCATTCATCATCCCACTTAAACTCAACATCTTTGCAGATCATCTTTTGTAAGGGTTTAATAGTTTTAGCGAAATCATGGGTGAACTTTCTCACAAAATTTATTTTCCCAAAGAAGGATTGCATAGCATTTTTGTTATGGGGTAATGTAAGTTGAGATATAGCCCTAATTTGTTCTGGTTATATGTGAATTCTGGCTTGAAATATGGTTTAAGGATATACTGTGCTTCCTACACCTTTCGAAAATTTGGGTTAAGTATTGGATGTGTTCTTCTCTATTCTTTGAATACACAATCATGTCATCCAAATAAACTACTACACATTTGTTGATCAGTCCCTAAAGCACTACATACATGGCCCTTTGGAAGGTTTGCCCTGCATTTATTAACCCAAAGGGCATGTGTTTATAATAAAAGGTTCCCCACTTGGTTAGGAAGATAGTTTTCAAATGGTCTTCCTATGAAAATGTAACTTGGTTATAACCTCAAAAATCATCAAGCAGGGAGAAAATATTCGAACAAGACACAGTCTGCAAGAGTTGATCCATCGATGAGACTTGGTAGTTTTCCTTTCCTGATGCTCTGTTGAGGTTTCTGAAATCCACACATAGATGGATCTACCTAGATTTTTTCCTAACAGGAACCAAATTTGCTAACCATGCAGAGTGTCTAACCTGGAAGATAATTTTAGCATCTAGTAATTTCTTTAACTCCTGATACATGAGAGGCTCCAGGGATGAGTGGTACTTCTAGAGCTTTTGTTGGAAAGGTTTCACTCCAGTATTTAATGATATTGTGTGTTGAATGAAATGAGTATCATAAGGTTTCAGATCTTGATAGGACCATGCAAAAATATCTTGATATTCTCTAAAAAAATTGAGATAGGCCTTCCTTTCTTCTTTAGATACTGTCTTGTCGAGATTTATATTCTTGGGGTTTTCCAGGGTTCCTAGTTTATAGTCTCGTACATGGGATAGGAAATCCTCGTCTTTGTGTTCTTTGACCCTTTGAATCTTTACCTTAAGTCAAAAAGGTTTTCTAAATTAGATACCCCTTTAGGTATCGTGTGAGACCTCGATTTGTCACTCAGTTGATTTGTTTCAAGTTTTTGAACATGGGGGTCAGTTTCTACTAATTGTGCCTGAAATATTTCATCGTCAATAGCCAGATCTCTAAAATTATCTTGATTGGTTAAAAAATTTATGATATGTTTATCTCCTTCAAAGACCTTCCAATTGGAAATATTGTTGGAAAGCGACCGTTTGTAGAGTACCTCCAAAGTGAATCAGGAGGCTTCATAGTCTTCTAGAGGGTATAACCTTGAGGTATGAGTGGCCATAGAATCGACAAGAGTGTTCTCTGTTCTGGGGATCATTGTAATGTTGAAGGCTTCAAAATGTTCTATTAGTTTGTGCACTTCCTATTGATAATTCCTCAGGTGGGGAGAGTTTCAATGTATAGTATTCCTTACTTTCCTAACGATGATTTCAAAGTCTCCGAAAAACTTTAGTTATTTAATGTTTAATTATATGGATTTCTTTATCCCTTTCACTAAATATTCATACTCAACAATGTTATTAGTGCATTCAAATTATAGTCTAAAGGATAGGAAATTTTGTTTCCCCTTCAGATCAATGAGGATACACCCCACTCCTGATCCTTTTTTCAATTTTGAACCATCAAAGTACAAGGTCCATACTTGTGAGAAAGAACCATCAGCTTCTCCATGAATACTAAATTCTTCCTCTCCTCTTATTTCATCTGGGGTTTCCAAGAGTGGATATTTACAGAAGAGGGTTTCTTCCGCTGATATCGGTAAATTCTCTTGAAAAGTCATTCCGGATTTTTGAGTAAGAGGAACATTAGATGAGAGAGGGGAGAAATTACTGAAATTAGAATCGCAAGAGTAGTCTCCTAGCCCAGGGAAATATGTCGAATAGGGTTCATTGAGGGCTTGTAAATCGGTGATAGTATGTTTGCGATACCTTTCCCTATCGATCCTAATCATGTTTGTGTGTCCCTTTAATGGCAACCAAAGGTGAGCCCAGTCTATGCTAAAGTATCCATTCAACTTCATAGACCAATCTCGACTACATAGAAATCCATAAGCTTCTGAGATATATACTACAATGATGTTAATTACTTGAACAAATTTTGGGTATGTCACAATCCTGATCATGACATCCTTGAGTTCTCCCATAAATTTCACCTGGGTTTTGTCTAGTTGTTTCACATGTTTATCACTTTTGAGAGGGGTTGTATTTAATTTATTGCATATAGATAATGGAATAATGTTATAGGATTCCCCTGAGTCAACCAAACAATTGTGGAGGTTTATGTTGAAGATGTCAAGAGGAATGGTGGGACAAAAGGCTTTCCCTTCTTATCTTCAAAGAAAGCGTTCATAGCTGGTTTATTTTTTAAATCTGAGAGGGTTGGATTTTCTCCTTGGTTAGTGATTTTCGTAGGATTTTCTATTGACTTCAATGCTTGTAACAAAAAATACTTTTGTTGAGGGATTCTACACATGTCCATGACCAATATATTTTCCTTTGATTTTTTCAAATCTTCTACTATGTTGTAGGCTAACTTGGGCGATTCTAGGGCATGCATGTTTATAGTATTTCTTTGGGAGATAAAAGATTATTTCGAGTGATCAGATGTTTGTTTTCCTCTTGAAGTGTGGGCCACAGTAAGGTCGTTTAAGACCAGGTGACCCCTACTTTTCATTTTCACATCCAAGACCCTTGTGGGTGGTTCTCGAACCTTAAATAGATCACCAGAAGGCATTGGTAGGCTAGGCTCCCATATCAGCATGGTTGTTTCTTTCGGTGGATCAACTTCTTCATGATAAAAAATATACATAATTGAGACACTTGGTTGTTCAGTAAAGGAAACCTCATCTTGAAACCGATTGGCCATAAAATTCATGGCATGAACCCATTGTGGGAAGTCTCTTTCAGAATTTTTCTCTTGGTGATAGGCACATAAAGAGTCAAATGCTACATTTCCCATATCAATGTTTAAGTTAGCTAGGGGAGGTTCAATTTCATTGAACGATGGATTTATTTTAAAAAAGGGTTTATAGGGCCTCTGACTTGGGCTTCCTTCCCCTGCACTTCTTTTCATGTCTATAATTTCATTTGAGAACTTCTTTATTAGGCATTGTAGGTCTTCTATGTCTCCACTTCCCTTTTTGGGACCTTTTTATTTTTGTTTCTCTGGGGGTCTGTTCAACAAGAGTCCTCTCCTAGGAGGATGTTGAAATTCCTCCTTGACCAATGAGACCTGGCCTTCTTTACATCCCTTCATTTGGAATTCTATTATTTTAGCTTCCTTAAAATTATCAGCTAAGGTTGTTTTTGCATCCCTCTTCACAAACATGGAAATGGAAGCTGGCAGAGAATTACTATATACTTCGATTTGCGACTCCCGACTGGGTTTAGATTCATGTTGAAATTTGTTCATGATAGAGGTAAATCATTGATTGAAGTCTTTAACATTCTCCTTTAAGCTCATGGTGGTGGCGAACAACTCAACCATCAAAGCTCATGTAGTGGCTTCTTCTGCAAATTTATTTAGAAAATCCTTTTGAAACTTCATCCAACTAGTTATGGACCCTATAGGAAAGTTAAAATACAACATGGAGGTCAAAATCTCAAAAGTGTAGGGGAAAAGACTTCATACTATGTCTTCATGTTGGACATTCATCAATATAATAGCTAGTATGAATTTGTTGACATGGTCTTTAGGTAATCCCGAGGTTTCGGGGTCAAATTTAGGGAGTAACTTTTCTAGATCTTAGGGAAGGTTATGTACTCGTCGAGGGATGGCCAAAGCATATCTAGCCAAAAAGGGTTGATTATTATAATGTGGGTTTCCCCTTTATTCATTATGATAATTGTTATCTTCCATTTCGTCCAATTCTGAAACTGAGCGTTCTGAATTAAACCCATCTTCGTCAGAAAAATCATTGGGCTCAGAGTAGTTACGGGTGGGTGTTTTGGAGATTAGATTAAGAGGATGTTCAAGTTTGGTGAGGGAGAAATATATCAGGTCTTCTATTGTGTGAACAAAAAACTGGTCAAGGGTGTCAACCATTGGTTTTCTTACTTGTTTTCTACGAGGAAATAATGGAGCTAAGGTAAGTGCGCCAATTTTTTGGGCTTAAGCTCTTATGATTCTCCTGAACTGTTTCAACTCCTCTTGGGGAAGAGCATAAGGTATTTCAGGGAATAATGTTCTTCCTCTTTTTGGGGTGAGTTATTGGTTTTAGGAGTACTCAACATGTGTGGGATGTATTGAGAATGACTAGCTATGCATGTGGGTTGTTTCGAATCTACAGGATGTGTGAAATATTATATCAAAAATATTGTCATCCATTCATTCTTCACGCCCTCATTCTAGCACCAATTCTATTGAGGGGTCCTAAATCCATTTAACTCAACAACTGGAGCCAAACCTGCCACTGAGGCCCAATTAGAATCTGCAACGTTTGATAGTGGAATGGTTATCCATATATTGTTATCCATCCAATTAATCATTGGGCTTTACGTAGTGATTGACATGATGTCTTCTTGTGAAAGATCCTCCTTCGGTTTGATTGTTCTATTTTTGTATTTTTCATTGACTAGATGAGTCTGATAAAAGGATGTGTGCCAGTATAAACTAGTTGGTAAAAGTGGGGACAATTTAACTACTAGAGAAGGATGAGCTTGGGATAACCCTTATGCTCAAGCATGAAGACAAGGATTCTTACACCTACGACAAGCTAAGTACTAATACATCAACTTGTTGGTATTCCAATTATTGACCAAGATTCAATTATCGAAACAAAACATTCATGCAATAAACGATGGAAAGAAAAATAGTTTCCTTAGCTCTAATCATTAATAACACATTAACACAATGACTTTCTTTCCATCATTAGAGACAAGAACTATAAAAATATTGAATCAGATAACTTATAAACATATTTAGAATCTCTTACTCATTACAAGATCCATTCATGAGATAAATTTAGAAATAATTCCTCCTTAGATCCAATCACACATGCCTTTGATGAAAAAGATAATTTTGTCTCTGGTCCTAGACAAGACTTCTCAATTAAGGTAGTTTAGAAATAGTTCTTTACAATTCCAAAAATGAGGGTCTTTTCAAAAACCATCGAAACTTTGTCAAAGGTCAATCTTTTTATTTATAATAACTTATTAACTAAAAATAACTATCAAAGTGAAATCTAAGTAAACGAAAACATCGTCACATGACACTTTCATCTCTCAGTCTTCTAAGAGTCATGAAATGGTTTCACTTAAGTGGATGACTCTTCTCATACTCTGATCATTTGACGAGGCATTCCTCGCATGTGTTATCATATAGGAATCTATGTTGGTCCATTGGGGATGAAAGGATATTTGTTTTCTCCACTTCCCATGTACGATACTTGACTACTTTAACACTTAACTATTGTAATATTTTCTGAGCCTTGATCGAGTGCTCCAGGAACTGTTGTACTTGACCTGGTGTCATGTTTTCCACCTTTGATATATCTGCAATCCATGTTGAGTCTTTTTCTGCATGTTGTTTGACTATGTCATGCAACTCGACAAAGTCTTCGGGTGTGCCGAATTCTGGGAGACTGACGTCTCTCATCGCTTGATTGATCTTGGTCCAACTTCTTTCGTAACAGACCCATTTCTCTTCAATCTTCCGCTGAGGTTATTGGACCATCTTTAACCAGTACTCGGTTGACTTCCTTATACGATTGATGCGACTTTCTCTTAGCATCTGAATGTCATTCTCTTCGACATGTCATCCCTTTTGAACCACATTGATGTAATCAATTCTTTCCACCTCTTGGTGGGCCTTCTCAGCGAATGTCTGGGGATTGGATTTCTCAACAACATTTTACCTGAAGTTAGAACATTGTTTTAGAGACTATGAAAGAAAATTGGATACATATATAAATCACAACCACTGAATTTTGGCAAACTTGAACACATACCTTTGGAGCTTCATTAACTTGGTTTTTATAATCTGAGGATCAACACAGTCTTGAGACACTCATTTTTCTCCTTCAGATCCTCTGGAATTTGAGCTTGTGCATCAAATGAGATTTTTCAAACTAGGGATGAACTTACCTTGTCACATCATCCATTCAATTCAGGTTATGAGTATAATTTTATTAAATTTGTTGTCGGATATTCAAGGATGTTTAAAATTAAATTCATCGCAGGTCTTTGGAACATATCATATTCCAATCGATCTTGTTGTACATAGCTAACGTGGAAGAGCTAACTAAGATGCATGACTAGGACCTATGGAACCTTAACATGACTTGGGTCGAAACGTGGTCATACAACCCCCTTAAGTGGCATTCAAGACCGGTGGATGGATTTCCTCACGTTAATTAGAATTTGGATTTCTTTAAGTTATTTGTTCTAAAATCCAATCCTATCTTGTCGACGCCAAAAAGTGTCAAGGATCAGGGATCGATGATAAACCTCCCTAAGTTCTCTCGAATTGGCTCCCTCAAAAAATTCACGATGCCGAAAATGCATCAAGGATCGGTGATCGAAGATCAATTTATCATGGTTGAAATGTTTGTTGCGATCCTTATGGATTTTCCTCGATCCCGATAAAGTGTGTCGAGCATCGTCTACCAGTGATTTATTTACGTCCTTTGTTAATGTCTGTCTTCCTCGTATTTTACAGATGAGGATCAATAAATCAATAAGGCCCTTTGTTAGTCGTAACCATTTACATTTGAATGAATAGAACAAAGGAAAATTGATCCAATGCATGGTGTTGTTATTGTTTTTAGTTAATCTGTTGTTATGAGTTTTCATGAATGCATGGGTTATACTGTAAATGAATAAATTCATGAAGGGGTGAATAAGTTTCAATTGTTTCTTTTCCTTGTGCTTATGCAAGGAGTGCCTACTCTATGCAAGGAGTGTGTTTAACAAAGTCTTTTGAATTGAAGTTCAGAAGAGATAGTGTGAAACTTTCATATGCAGAGTGTGCATATAAAATGCAAGGAGTTCGTAGACAAAGACTTTGACTCAAAAAACTTAGGAGAAATGGCTTGGATTTTCTCGTGAAACAATGTGAAAATATGTTGCAAGGAGTGCATAGATCCGAAAATCGACTAAGTGTCGGATTATCCTCTATGGATTCAAAGGGTATGAGAAACAAATCTCAAGAGAGATAGCAAGAATAAATATTCAAAGGGAGCAAAGATATGAAGGTTTAATGAGTTATTAGCCAAGATCCCTTCAGGAGGAAGCAAAGTCAATCTAGACTGTTAGATATGGAAAATTGCATGCAAGTTAGTCATGAAGCATTTTAGAATTTCTTGCTTTAGAGTGTTTTGAAGTATTGATGATTGGGATCGTCGAAGGTTGAAATCCTGAAGTGATCTGAGTCATTGGTTTCAAAGGGGATACATGGCATCATATAGTCTAGTTCGAGAGGGAAGAGCTTCAAAAGAACTTGTGTGAAGCAAGGTGCAATCTTCACGAAGTCACAGAGAGAGGAGTAGATCTGGACCATTGGATCTAGAGAGGAACATGGAGAAGATCCATGAGTTTAGAGGAAGAGCCCTTCAAAAGGAATCGGGGATAGAACATCCGAAAATGCCTAAAGGCCAAGGTGTCAAAATCCATCTAAGTCTCCCTCTTGCATAGGACACGTGGAGCATGGATATTTATTGTGGAGGTTTAACACTCCATGAGAAAAGGTTGTAGGAACATCCAAAGATCCTAAATGTCAAAGTCTCAAAGTGGACCTGGGCGTTGATTTGGGTGGACACATGGCGCTTAATCTAGAATTATGGGTATGGAGTACTCTAGGGAAAAGTGGATATTGGAACATTCAGAACTCCCGTAGCATAGGGTCCCGAAGCCGATCTCTCCTTTTGGTTGCAAAGGGGGGACATGAACTATTGATTTGGTTCCAGTTAGAGTCCTGAAGTTGCAAAGTGTCCAGGAGTTTAAGCCCCGGTTCATAGCCCAATGTCACATGCAAACAGGGGCTAGCGGAGGGAGCTAGTGCCTGAATTTCAAGTCTATAAAATCACTATATAATGAGGGGTCACGAGTTCCATAAGACCTGCACCTAAAAGAAAAAAAGGGGCATGTGTAATTTTTTTGAGGGGCTACTAAAGGCCTGAACGAGCTAATTCATCTCAAGAGACTAAGATCTTTGACTGGGAGGTCGCAGAACCCTTGGGATTTGTTAATAGAACCTTTATGCGAACAAATTATGAAAACCAAACTACTTTCTTTGGATGTCGATGAGGATTCGCACTTGACGAATGTTGTTTTTTTGTTGTCCCTTTACTCACTTGAATTTTTTTCGACATCGAATCTGAGCACGTTAGGAGCAGTCTTAGTTGTTGATTCTTAATTTAGGTGTAAAGTTATTTTAGACATGAGGTTTCACAAGTTCAACAAACCTGATTAGGTGATAAGAGAGATGAAAACAAACAAAGATAAACTAATTCCCCAAAATGAAATTGAGTCATACAAATAAAGAAAACAAGTGGTACCCAAAAAGTGACAAAATTTGATAAATCTTTTAGGGTGTGTTTAGTGCTCAAAAACCTCTTGATATCCTCATTTTATAACATAGAGAAATGGTAGACTAGACTATTGGGTAGTCATGCATCGATGGTCAGATCAACAATATTCTTAACTTGGCAGTGCAGTGGTACCCTGGTAGGTGAGGAGAAGATATCTGAGTATTATTCCACGACCTTATCCACTTTCTTCTATTGTGTGGAGAGATCAATCGTGAAGGCCATGTATGTGGATACAATCTTTCTCTCACTCTAAGAGAGAATCACAAAGAAGAAAAATTTCCCAGTGTGAGAGATGACCTTCCTACATTGCGTGTAAGATATCAAGGAAATAGCACTAGGTGGGACTGCCTCGAGTATCCTTTACAATTTACTATTCAAACTGATAATAACACTATGAGGCCTAGACTCATATACAACATGATGTTTCCATAAATAAGGTTGGCCCAGAGGAAAATTACAAACTTTGAGAGGAGAAACATAACACAATATCTCATCTTTGAAGGGCTTGATGTCCTATGAGAGTCAACACTGATGGTTGATGAAGAGATCGCTTTGTTGACGAAGCCATCCAATGGTGTAGGTCTGTGGAATTGTTGGAAGGCCTAGTCATTTGACAACATTTTTTGAGATGAGGTTCTTCTGGCTACCTCTATCAACGATGAAGTGCGATGGGGTGCCTTTTACCCACATATGAGAAGGGAAAAGGTGCTCGACTTCTTCTAGCTCATCAGGTTCACCAAGATGAAGCTTTGTGGTAGCAATGGTGGAACCGGGTTCCGTGTCAATATTTTGTCTCCCCCTTTATGGTTTTGACTCAAAGTCGGAACCCACATATTATTCAAAGGATTTAACTTCAGCCACCAACAACTTCTTTGAGCAAAAATCAACAATGTTATGCCAAGGGATCTTATGGAAGTCACACCATTTCCTAGTATCTTTCTTTGTCTTTCCATCTCCTTCTTTACTTTCAACTTGGACTGGTTGTTATAGTGTTTTCCATATTTTATTTTCACTTTTTTTGTTGTTTGGGGATGCCCTTTCCTGGCTTTTGTTGTGAGGGTTTCCCATGCCCAAATTTTGACATCTTTTGTTTAAGATTCTGCTTGATTTTTAAGGAATATTGATAGGTTGCGCCCAAGGACGAGATGTCCAGAAATTCCATTTCAGTATAGATGTATCTATACAAAGAACCATGATACTTGAGCACCACATATTACTCTAAATATTTAATACCCAACTTGGTGCGCAAGGTATGGAAAATATTTGTGAACTATGGAACTACTTGGTCTCTTTCTTGTTGCAATGTGGTCAATTTGTATACAAGTCATAATAACTTTCGACAGGGTAGTATTGTTCCTTAATAACATCCCTGAAGGATTCCCAGGTGATCGAGACTGTAAATAATGAGGGTTCCTCTATTTCCTTTTCCTCACAGAAATTTTCCCACCAATCTTTGACATGGGGAATGGCTTTGAGGAGCGTAAGAATAATCTTTTCTCTATTTGAAACGTTATGGACAAAAAAATACCCTTGTAGTAGATTCAACCATTTTTCTACAACATTTGTGTCTATATGACCTTCAAATATAGGAATATCAAAGTTTATTTGTACCTTGAAGGGGTCCTCGCCTCCGTTCGAGGAAGATGTGTCACCTTGTTGGTTGTGGAGCCTGATTATCTTCCTGATTCAAAGGTCTTTTACTTTCATCCATGTTTATACCCAATGAAGTATTTACACCCCAGAAGTATGTACACTCTTCCATGAGGGGGAGTGTAGAGGGGGGGTACCCCCTCTGCAAGGTTCAGGGGGGATATCTCCCTGGCTGGGGGGTCTTGGGGCAAGCGAACCCCCAGCGAGGGTTCGGGGGCAACGTCCCCCGATCGAAAAATTGCCTTGTAAATGTATATTGTAATTTCATTGTAAATCTGGACCGTTCATTATAAGGTTGCAGATTAACGATAGAGATTATGTTAGTGTTTTTTACCCTTTAAGGCAAATCTCTTTTATGAGGGAAATGTATTGCGACTATGGTTGATGGTGAATATTGTATTCTGAGATAGGAGACTGTGAGAGAAAGAAGAGGAAGTTATAGCGGGTTTTTTGTAGGTTGTATCCCTTCATATGATGGATAATAATAAAGGAAGGACCTGGTAATTTCTCTGGTGGACGTAACCCACACTGGGTGAACCATGTAAATATTCGTCTCTGTTGTATTGTGTATCTTGTTTGTTTTGTTTTCGCATTTGTTTTATTTTATTGCTCCATGGTCCCGTTTTTCTAACAACTGGTATTAGAGTGAAAGGTAACTTGTAGGAAAAGAGGGTTCCTGGTTCGAGTGGGAGCAATGTTGAAAGATGGAAAGTTTAGGGTCGATAAATTTAACAGCCAAAACTACCAGTTACGAAAGATGTAGATGGAACACTATTTATATCAGAAGGATCTATTCCTACCATTGGGCAGAATAACAAAGAAGCCGACGGCTACAAAGGAAAAAGAATGGAATATTATTGACATAAAGTCTCTAGGAATGATACGGTTGAGCCTGATAGCATCGATGGCTTTCAATATTTCCAAAGAAAAGACAATGAAGGGTTTGATAGACACATTGGCCAAATTGTATGAAAAGACCTCGGCGTCCAATAAGGTATTTCTAATGAGGATATTATTTAATATGAATATGTCGGAAGGTGGGTCTATCGTAGATCATTTAAATGATTTTAATACAGTTACTAATCAACTAAGTTCTGTAAAAGTGGACTTTGATGATGAGGTCAGGGCTCTTCTAATCTTGTGCTCATTGCCAAAAAGATGGAACG
>ML798472.1:46809-80256 GCA_009831015.1 Picea engelmannii | reverse complement strand
TCATCAACAGTTGGCAACTTGATGTATGCAATGGTTTGCACAAGACCAGATATTGCACATGCAGTGGGAGTTGTGAGCAGATATATGAACAATCTAGGTAAAGAACATTGGGAGGCAGTAAAGTGGATTCTCAAATACTTGAGAGATACTACTAATCATGCATTATGTTTTGGAGGTTCAAAAACTATTCTACAAGGATATGTTGATTCAGAGATGGCAGGTGATAAAGATAGCAGGAGGAGTACCACAGGGTATGTGTTTACTATAGGTGGAACAACAGTAACTTGGATTTCAAAACTCCAAAAGGTTGTTGCACTTTCAATAACAGAGGTAGAGTATGTTGTTGCTACAGAGGCTAGTAAAGAGATGATTTGGTTACAGAGGTTTAAGGAGGAATTGGGAAAGAAGCAAGAGAATAACAGGTTGTACTCTGACAGTGAGTGTGTCATTCATCTTGCAAAGAACTCATCCTTCCATTTGAAGACTAAGAATATACATTTGAGGTACCACTTCATACGATCCACCTTAGAAGATGGACATTTGAAGTTGGAAAAGATACACACTAGCCAGAATCCTGCAGACATGTTAACAAAGAGAGTAACCAAGGAGAAACTGAGTTCCTGCTCAGTTTTAGTTGGTCTTCAAGAATGAAGATGAAGATGAGAAATTTTCCAAGTCCAAGAAGGTTCAGAGTCCAGCATATACAACAACGGTGGGGTTGTTGAGATCAATCTCTAAGTGGGAGATTGTTGGTTGTGGAGCCTGATTATCTTCCTGATTCAAAGGTATTTTACTTTTAGTCATGTTTATACCGCATGAAGTATTTACACCCCAGAAGTATGTACACTCTTCCACGTGGGGGAGTGCACAAGCGGGGTACCCCCTCTGCGGGGTCTGAAGAGGATATCCCCCTGGCTGGGGGGTCTGGGGGCAAGCAGGGGTTTGAGGGAAGTGTCCCCCGATGGGGGTTTGGGGGCGAATCCCTAGAAGGAAAAATTGCCTTGTAAATGTATATTGTAATTTCATTGTAAATCTGGACCGTTCATTATAAGGTCGCAGATCTAACGATCGAGATTATGTTAGAGTTTTTTTCCCTAGATGGAAACTCTCTTTTATGAGGGAAATGTATTATGGCTATGGTTGATGGAGAATATTGTATTCTGAGATAGGAGACCGTGAGAGAAAGAAGAGGAAGTTAAAGCGGGTTTGTTGTAGGTTGTATCCCTTCATATGATGGATAATAATAAAGGAAGGACCTGGAAATTTTTTTGGTGGACGTAGCCCACACTGGGTGAACCATGTAAGTCTGTGTCTCTATTGTATTGTGTATCTACTTTGTTTTGTTTTCGCATTTATTTTATTTTATTTCTCCACGGTCCTGTTTTTCTAACACACCTGTCAGTAGCCACTGAAGGATTTGCACAAAACTATCTATCATCTGGTTCTTATGTTGCATTAAGGATTCCTCAAGAAACATTTTGAAAGGATATCTTGTCCCATCATCTTTTTTTTCTCCCACCATGAGAGGTCGCTTGGGGGTGCAAGATCTTTTTTCCTCAACAGAAACAAGATCGAGACCTAATTCCTTGTACCATGACTTCATTAGGGACATGCATTAAGAAGGACAAGGAGAAAATCGCTCTGATACCACTAATCCAAATTTTATGAGAAGAATGAAATGAATACAAATTATTAAAATATGTTTAACATAGAATAACATAGATACAATAAAATTGGTTTCTATTCAATAAGGAAATAAGCTCAAATTGTAAAATGAAGTGGAAAACAAGCTTGTTGGAATGATGGTGGCTTATCTCTGAGAAGAGATGTGACGACTGAGATCATTCACAACAAGATTATTACAATGAGGCTCTGAAGGTGTTTTTACAATAAAAATGAATTCCAAAAACCATAGACATCCAAAAACCTAACCCTAGGAGATGAAGCACCAAAAGTCATGTGGGGCCCATTGGGGTAAGCTAGTACATCAACTTCTTTAGGTCATAAATTTTTCATATGATATTTGTTTTAGGCACGCGATATCCCATTGGAAAGGCATATCCGAAGAATAAAAATGGTGTTGTTAGAATCTAACTCAATTTACATTTTGACTATGGCGATCCCTAAAAACACTGTTTAGGGCCTCAAAATGGCCCTCAAAGTGAGGGACCTGAAAACTAGGAAAAAACTTCCAAACTTCAAAACTTCCAAAATGAACTAGTTGGAATAGGTGGGAGTCCACCAACATACATCTGGATCAACCAGGTTCAATATATTATTGAATGGAAGTTTTTGGTTCCTCACACACCTTAGTATAATGGTAGTAATTGGTTCCTCACACACCTCAGTAGAGTGGCATCGCAAAATGCGAGAATCAGATGTTAGTTGAAATGGATAGATTTCTTTTGCAGGCTAAATATATGCCTCCTCACTTCTAGACTGAATTAGTGTATTGTGAAAACTATCTTCTCAATCGCATCTCGACTCAATATGTTCCTTCTATAACTCCAATCAAATGATGGCGTGGAAAGAATCTTTTAGTTGAGCACCTTCATCTGTTTGGATGTGTTACCTGGGCTCATGTTTTTTAATATTGTAGAAAGAAGTTGGATGAAAAAATTCATTCTTGCATCATCATGGGATACTCTAAAGAGTCGAAATCCTATCAATTTTTTTGATCTTGTCAGATGGAAAACCATTATCAGCCAAAATGTATGGTTTGATGATAACTGTTCGGGAATTAAGTTGTTGAATGCCTCCTATGGATTGTTGTAGGATTATCCCTTTGATGTTATCTTGTACATTGGTTCTCCTACTCTATATTTTATTCCTCCAACTAGAATGTCGAGATTTATTCATGTTTCAACTCGACCATTGACCTCAACATTGACTATCCATCATCCTTTGCTTCAACTAGTCTATTGACTGAAAATTGTCCAAATTTTGATTAACCTACTACAATGAATCGTAGTTCACTCATTTCTTATCTACCCAAATAGGCTTCCAAGACAATTGAAGTTGTTGGAGCTGACGTCGGTGATGTCTCCTTCTGATGAAAAAATCAAAGTCAAAAGCAACATGCCAACGTTTCCTTGATGACTCATGTACTTAAAATTTTTGATCTTGTTGCGTAGTTGGATGCTCGAGGATGACCTGAATGGGAACATTCTATGCAAACAAAATTGACTCTTTGTTGAATAATCAAACTTGGGACTTAGTTCCATGATCGTAATGAAAGAACATTGTGAAATTTTGAAGGGTCTACAAAACCAAATTTTCCACTGAAGATGTTTTTGAGAAACATAAATCATGCCTCATTGTGAAGTTATTTATCAATAAGAAGGAATCGACTACACTGAAACCTTTTCCTTGTTGCAAAGATGAACTTTGTTCAACTTATTCTTGCTCTTGCTGCTTATTTTGGATGGAAAATCCATCAAATGGATGTGAAGAGTGCCTTTATTCATGGAGACCTATCTGAAGAAATTTTCATGGAACAACCACCTAGTTTTGTGACATATTCTAACTTGGTTTTCCGACTCAAGAAGTCTCTTTGTGGTTTAAACTAGGATCCCTGAGCTTGGTACAAAAATATCGACAATTTATTTCTTTGACTTAATTTCAAACATTGTGAATCTAATCACAACATATATGTGCTCCATACAAATGGAGACACTTTGATTATTATAGTATATGTAGATGACCTACTCATTATTGGAAATAATAATAATCTCATCCTTAGATTGAAGAAACAACTTGTTGACACCTTTGACATGACATATCTTGGTAATCTACATTATTTTTTGGGTCTTCAAGAATCACCACTATGTCATGCATTGTTAATTTCTTAGTATAAATATGTGATGGATTTGTTGACACGTTTTAATATGGTTGATTATAAGAGACATGTTTCTCATTTTCAATCTGGATTAAAGCTTACCAAAACTTTTCAAACACCCATAGTCAATGCTACACTTTATCAAAAATTGGTGGGCAATATTATTTATCTTACTCATAGTCAACCTAACAGTTCCTTTTCTATTAGTGTGGTTTCTCATTTTGTGAAGGACACTAAAGAAAGACACTGTAAAGCAATCAAACTGATCGTTCATTGTCTCAAGGGTACCACTCATTTTGGTACCAAGTATTTTCAATGTTCAGATTCATTGGTCGGCTTCACAAACTCCAATTGGGCTGGTGATAGTGATGATCGAAAGTCCAATTCTAGCTATGTGTTTGGCTTTAGCACTAGACCATTGATGTTGTCATGAAAGAAACAACTGGTAGTCTCTTGGTCGACTATAGAAGAAGAATATCATGGCGTCATTCAAGTAGGCACTGAAGAAGTATGGATCCACCAACGTTTGGGTGAACTTGGACTTCCTAGTCAAACCTCGACTACAATCTACTGTGATAACCATAGTGCCATATAAGTTACTGACAACCCTATTTCCCATAGTAAGATGAATCATGTTGAGATCCATGCTCACTATTTGAGACAATTGGTTCATGAGAACAATGTCTCTCTTAAATATTGTAGAATGGATGATCAAGTTGTTGATATGTTCACCAAAAACTTAGCTTCGTACGATGCTTGGGGTTCAATAACCTACAATTATGGAGGGGGTGTCATAATGATGTACTTTCTCCTATTGAATCTCCATATATATGTTTTTATGGGGGGGTGTTGGAACATCAATAATTTATATTTCATCATAGTTCTCTTGGATTCATTAAGTTGAGAATTCAACCTACATCTAGATATAGTTGGTTAGGTGATTGACCATATCTCTACATTAATCGGTCAATTCGTCGACATGCTTATTGGTCAGACAATCAACCAATAGTTGAACATAGTCGGGGGATGGATTTCCTAACCCAACAATCGACTACGAGTTAGATGCATGGATGGTCGGGTCAAGCATACTTTTCGACCTGACTTGATAGTGTGGATTTAGCAGAGTCAACTCTAACAATCGACGGTTACATGTGGACAATATCTTCTAGATTCTATGAAAGTTGGATCGATATTGAAGCTATAAATAGAAAACCTCTTGGGTCATTAATATAAAGTGATAGAGTTGATATCATATGGAGATATCAAGATCCAATATGCATTGTGATATTATGATCACATTGTTCTTTTCTTAAGTGTTGTAATGCTGTCTTTAGACACCACCTTATGTATTCAAAATTTTAATTCATCTTTGATTATCTATAGAAATATTTGTCTATTTCATTACAGGTTCCACCCCTTTCCCCAACAGATCTTCCTCATCATAAATCAATAACCACCTATATGATGGAAATTCCACATTAGATTTAGAAAGAATATATTGACACATGGAGAAATATGGTGATAGATTGACTGAAATTTATGTGGTTTTATCATATTGGGAGGCAATGGTGTGTGTTCTCTTTGTTTAATTCAACACTATCCATGGTCTAGTAGCACCACTAATGCTGATGGAAAATCCACATATTATCTTCACTAAGCATATATCAACATGATGCAAGACCATCACTTCACATCAACAATGCACCAGCCAACCAGCACATTCAATGCGCATTCAAGGAAGGAGAAGCACAACCCTCTCATTTTCAAATTTCGAATTTGTATTAAATGTTTGTAAGGTTGGAAGAGCCAAATCCATGCTTTTTCATAGGATGTAGTTAGAGTTGCCTTTAATGGTTGACCCTGACGCAGACCCCCTACCCCAAGGGGTCCAGCTGACCTCCCGGACATAGATCTCTTGTTCTCCTTGAGTCGAAGTGACCCTCAGGTCCATGTTGGAATCCTTGCAACAAATAACCCACAGGCCTTCAATAGAACCTTGTCTGAATGAAGAGGTGCTAAGCATGGGTTCTCTCCTAATACGACCGCGTGATATGATTGTGGGTCCAACCCTATCGACACTTCACACTTTGCAGTTTCAGGGATGTTGAGGTGAAGCAACTCAGCACCTCCACCTTTGAAACCCCAAAACCTTATTAGGGCCTAGCAAAGGCTAGCCCCCCATTTCAACGTAGTTGACGTGACCATCCGCTGAGAACTAGGTCCCAGCCTTTAAATTTTCCCCGAAATTTCACAATTCGGGAAATCTGTGAACATTGCTTCCCCTTTCCTTTCAAAACCCCGACTCTTGAAAATCAGTGACACAGATCCAACGGTCCAGATCTACCACAAACCGATAGCCTTGACTGTTGATCGGTGTTCTCCTTTTTGGGGATTTGAAAACAATGTGTGCGCCTTTCCTCCGGTGTCAAATTTCTAGAATGTACATGCCTTGATCAACGGTTCACAGAGCACATTAAATATCAACGACTCATATCTAACCCTGATTTTGCATATCGGGGCTTTGAAAGACAAGGATCTACCTTGATCCCCAATACCATGAATCCCGAACTCTCGAACTCAACAGACGGCCCTGGTCCCACTAGATTTCCCGAATTGTAAAATCTCGAGGGAAATTTAAAGGTTGGGACCCAGTTCTTAGAGGAGGGTCACGTCAATTGCATTGAAGGGGGGGGGTAGCCTTTGCTAGGCCCTAATCGGGTTTCGAGGTTTCAAAGGTGGAGGTTTTGAGTCACTTCACCTCAACATCCTTGAAACTGCAAAGTGCGAAGTGTCGATAGAGTTGGGTCAGCAGTCATATTGTGCGGTCATATTGGGAGAGGACCCATGCCTAGCACCTCTTTGTGCAGGTGGGGTTCTATTGAAGGAATGTGGGTTATTTGTTGGAAGGGTTCCAACCTAGACCTAAGGGTCGCTTCGGCTCAAGGAGAATAGGAGATACTGGGAGGTCAGCCGAACCCCTTGGGGTAAGGGGTCTGTGTCAGGATGTCAACCATTAAAGGTGACTCTAACTACAGCCTGCACAAAAGAATGGCTTTGGCTCTTCCAGCCTTATAAACATTTAATACAAATTTGAAATTTGAAAATGAGAGGGTTGCGCCTCTCCTTCCTTGAATGCATGTTGAATGTGTTAGTTGGCTGGCACATTGTTGATGTGAAGTGATGCTCCTACATCACAACACATGGAGAAATATAATCATATTTATAATTGAAACATCTTTAGGGTTCTTATTAAAATAAATAATATGAAAAACTCCTTTTAATCACTCATTCTCCATTTAGGGAGTATGCTACCATTTAGGGAGTATGATAATTAATAATATTATTATGCTGAAGGCATGTATATAGGGACACCTTTTCTCAACCTGCCAATTGTTCCTATTTGATATTTTTCCCCCACCGCCTCTCTTGATTTTGGCATAGGCACAAATAATTGGGTGATTGGATTTCCTTGGTATGAAACATGGAAGGGACATGGTGACTCATTCACTCACCAAAAGCACCATAAGGACGTTAGGCCTCTTCGTACTGCAAATGCGTGGAACTTCTTTTGTTTTTTTTTCTGAGTGATAGAACTTGTCATTGAAAAAGAAGAGTAACATAAAGAATTGGGTGATTGGATTTCTCTGGTATGAGACATGGAAGGGACACAGAGTCATCAAGAAACAACCAAATATAGGGATATTGATTGGGTTTTTCCCTAGCAAAGAGGTAGCCAAAGGAGCAAGAGCCTATGACTTATCATATTGGTAAGTAGAAGATCTTTGAAGGCTATGGAACTCTCTGGTAGCCTTTGTTGCATGATGAATGCTCTATTCATCGTTATTAATGATTCATTCTGGCATTGTTTCCATCATAAGGGAGGTGTTAATATGTAGCCAATTGTTGTTTGAATTCAAATTAAGATAGAAAAATTAGAAATAAAGCAGCGTTCTTTGAACATGCATTTTAAAAATTACCACATCCTTTAATTTGTTGGTCATGCACGCTATCTGAATTCATATGTAGATGGAACAATTACAAATATTTCTTTGAACAAGCATTTTCAAAATTACCATATTTGTTGGCCCTGTGAAGGGACTAATGGACTCAACGCCATGTAAGCAAACACATGGACAATGTGCAAGGTGGATAGACATGTGAAGAAACATATAGATTGCATAAGATATTTACCAAAATATTGCCAAAATACCGGAAACTGTTGCAACGGGTAACAAATGTTTACACATGTTGTGAATATGATTTATCAAATGGATGGGTAAGATGAATTGTGATGGAGGGTTAAGATTAGTTAATTGCCTTATTGATTTCATTGTAACTGTGTGCTTTTGATAGTGCATTTGTTTCAACATTTGGTATCCTACTTTAATTTCCTTCCATAGTTATATTTTGTTACTAAAAATGTGGAATATTGTGGAATATTGACAATAACAAACTCTCGTCCTCATTACAAGATACCCAGTTTAATGCTCACTGCAAGATACCTAATTTACCACTCACTAAATGTTTGACAAAAACCCATACGTGCATATTCCCTACCATTGAGATTCAACTTCTTTCTACCCTAAATATTTGAAATTTGGAGTAAGCCTCTCGATTAGTGTAAATGACGAAAGTTGTAATCAAGAATCTCTCATGTGATTGTGGTTATACAACAAATMATAGGTATTGAATTTAAGGAAACTAACAATTACATTCCATGAAAGAACTAAAAGGATTTACGACAGATTTACAGATTTCGTAAGAAAAACCGAAAAAAATATAACCATCCTCAATATTATATTGAAAAATTAATATATTATAAAAACAATTTATTATTTTATGTTTAAGATGGAATTCGATTATTAAAAACTTACAAATCATTTTTCCCATGCATATTATAATCATCACCAATTAAAAAGCAAAAAAATAATATTTTATGTAAAAACAAATAATATATCAAAAAATTAATTAACTAATCTCTACTTTCTTTTCAACTAGGTATTTTTGGAAGTGACCTCTTACACTAGTTTAATACGAAAACTATTAAACAAATATACAAGAGTATAGATACTTACTTCCCAATCTTATTTGTAGGTTGAACCTTAGACTCTAACATACGGATATTTCAACTATTGTGTGGTTGCCTATATGTCTTAATTACATAAATTAGTAAAATTTGGATTTCAATTCACTAAGACATAAAAGATACCTTCCATTAGTCATTGAACTTTAAGATTCCTTGACGACATGTAGAGTAGTCTTTTAAAGAAAGAATTAGGATTAAATGTTTTTACAATTTATATATTCATTCTCATTCAAAATATTAATTTCAATATTTTGTATTTTCTTTTTTTAACACATGTGAAAGAGAAATTTCTTCTCTAATCTAAATATCTATTTTCATTTTCAATTTCTTGTATTTATATTTATTATAATTATAAATGATTTGATATTAAAATTTTCTTATAATTTATATATTAAATTTTTTAAATGTTTAATATTAAATTTATTAGATTCATTTTAATTTGGGATTTATTTATCAAATATTTAGAGGAATTCAGTATACTGTGTAAATATCTTTTAGAATACAAAATTTAAAAACGAAAATCTTTTAAAATAGAAAATTTAAAAACGAAAATTACATATTGAAAAATTTAGTTTTCTTAACACTTAATAAATCCTAAGTTAAAATGAATCTAAATTGATTTAATTAAAATTTGTTAATATATAATTAAAGTTAAAAAAAAAATAATATAGTAATATTCATTATAGTCTTAAGAAAAATGGTATTTCAACTCTAGGTAATGAAATGTAAGTATAATCAAATGACGTTCGTTCTGTCTCTGCTATAAGATATAGCCACAATAATAGACCCACACTTGTCTCGCCTTGCTCAGGTTACATCTCATATAGCAAATGAGAATTCAAATGCCACTTTTGTCCTCCGTTGCTACTGATCCAGTTTTCAAATCATATGAATACCCTTATATTATCCATATGATCCATACAGATTTTTTTTCAGATGGAAGCGATTGCGGCTTTTGTTGTTTCTTATGGATCGAGAGAAGCCGCCGTTGTACATACAGATATGACTATGGGGGAAATGGAATTATAAAATTAGGGGAAATGGAATTATAGTCGATATGTATTTTGGATGCTCGTTTGGATAGCCATAGCCACATATGAGTTATCTTCGTTTTTAGAGTTAGTCCCCCTTGGAAGGGGGACAACAGGAAGTCACTTCAAGAGTATTAGTTGGATTTCACATATTTTTAATTGGACAATATTTTTTTTAATACAGTGGGAACATTTATCATAATTTAATTAAATTATTAATGAGGATAATTATTTTTAACTATTATCCATTAATGTAGGAAAAGGAATTCTTAGCCAGCAGAAATTGTTTTAAATCTTACTACAAAATCAATTTAAACTATATGTTATATCTATTTTTATTTTTATTTTTATTTTTTATTAAATATAAATTATATTTGTTTTTATTTTTCTTCTTCATAAAAAAATAAGATTGTAAAATTGTAAATCATCTCTAAAAACATAGACAATACTTAAAATCCTTCTTAACCCAATTAATATTTATATTTATATTTAATATAAATATAAAAATTCATACATAACCATTCCACTTAGTAAACACTCTAAAGCACATATTTTGTACTCTAATACAAAAGCTTTATATACTTGTCTTGTAGTCATACAATCATATTGATTATTATTTAATTGAAAATATATTAATCAATGTTTGGTTGGGATTAAAGCATTACCTAATCTTAAGACATAAACGGTAGTATTTTCTTGACAAGAATAATATAATGCTATAAATTAATTAAAATATAATAAATTAAAAAAGATTTGTTATTGATTTAATCAATGTTTATTATTTTTCTATAAATTAATAATAATAATAATTTAATGTTACAATTTAATTATATACATGAAAAATCTATTAAGTAAATCATGTTCTTCTTCAAATTTAAACATATAATTGTCTAAAAAGAAACATAAACTCTTAGCCATTATATATATAGTCTTTATAATATAAATTTTTGTAAACTTCACTATAGTATAGTTTCCATGATGTAAACCCATGAATACCTAAATCTATTAATTAAATCATATTCTCCTCCAAATTTAAACATATAATTACCTAAAAAGAAACATGCACTCTTTATAATATAAATGTATGTAAACTTCACTATACTATAGTTTCCATGGTATAGTTTACATACTATATATATATAATCTTTATAATATAAATGTATGTAAACTTCACTATASTATAGTTTCCATGGTATAGTTTCTATGATGTTTCTTAGCTTAAACTTTAACCCATGAATACCTTTAACGCATGAATAACTTTAAGTGAGGGATAAATGTTACTTCTTGAAATTGAAATAAATAYTATACTTTGCAATAAGGATAAAATTYGATAATYAAATTATTTATTATCAATAATTTTGATTGAAAAACTTAACTTTACATTATTAAAAATAATATAAAAATTTTACTTCSACATCATTAAATGATTTAGAAATTTCAACTTGAATTGTAAATTTAAAATAATTTAGAAATTTCAACTTGAATTGTAAATTTAAAATAATTTAGAAATTTCAACTTGAATTGTAACTTCAAAATGATTTAGAAATTTCAACTTGATTTGTAAATTTAAAATAATTTAGAAATTTTAACTTGAATGGTAACTTCAAAATGATTTAGAAATTTAGACTTGATTTATAATTTTAAAAATCAATAAAAAAAATTGCTTCTTCATCCTTAAATGATTTTAGAAATTTTAACCTCACTTGACCTTAAAATACTTTTGACTTATCATGCATATGGATGGATTGAAGCTGTGTCATGTATTATAAAATTTAAATGATAATTAATTATGGAATTTCATATAAAAGATGGTAAAGAGAAATGATGCATCATTTTGGTTTTTTTCATGATATTGTAAAAATCTACATTTAATTAAAAATTGGATATACAAAATTTTATAATGAAGAAATGATTGATATATATTATAAAATATGGTAAAGAGAAATGAGGCATCATTTTGTTTTTTCTCATGATATTGCAAAAATCTACATTTAATTAAAAATTGGATATACAAAATGTTGCAATGAAGAAAAAATGATTGATATATAAACTGTTACAGTGAAGAAAATGATTGGTTTTACCAATCAAGTTTGTGTAAAATGATTTAATACAAGGAAAAGAAAACTATATGAAATTCCATTTTTTTCATAACATAAATTTTGTGTTTAATTTTTTTAAATTATTTATTTTTTAATGTGATTTTTTTTTTATCATAAAATCATTAAATTATAATTTTAGATGGTGAAAGTAATAAACAAATTCATATGACTTATGATTGTGAGTTAATTATGATTGAAGAAATGTTAAACCATGTGACTTTAATCTAGTAATACACTTTGTCTATGTAATGTTTACACTCCATCACTTTGTAAGACACACATATGTTATTTATTTATGAATAACAATTTCATGAAGGAAAAAACAAAGAAATATCAAATAATAAAGGTTCAACGAAATTTACAAGCACTATAATGGAAGAAAAGTAAAAAAAAAAGGAAGCATTTTTTAGTGAACGAGATCAAAACAAATACTGTAAGATTTGGTAATATTATATTAATATAAGGTAAAAAAATGAACTCATCGCTATATAGGGAAACATTTAAGGGGTAAATTTCACACATGGGATAATTTTCCATGTTTTTTTCCCAAAAAAGTTGTAAAGCACCCATCCCTAAGTTGGGTCACGCTACTGATAAAAACAACCCAATTTAAAATTTATGATACCAAATATAGATGCAGAAGTAAAATACGACATGACATTTAAACTTAGACAAGTGTCCATACTAATTAAGACTTAAATGCAACTACTTTAACTGTGCACAAGCAACAACTTAAGCACATATAGAAACATTCAACCATATAAATGGGAAATCATGTGCATCATCGTACTCACAACAAGTAGCATTAACCAAAATAACTCAGAGTAAAATGTACATCTATTATATTAGCATTTAACACAAATAAACAAAACAAATAAGAACACTTATCTTATGAAATATTCAACCTGATGTAGGGGATGGATGTTTCTCCCAAACGTAGACTTCTTGTTCCAGTTCTCAAGAGAAAGTCAACCCTGCTCTAGGCCTATGCATCCAAAAGAGATGGTGGTCCCTAAGGCTTCATAAATCCCCCCTCTTAACAATTAATCTCGACAGCTAATTCCAATCCACCAACTCTCTTCCCCACAACCTACACAACCCAGGGATGGGATCCCCCTTCACCTCTCACAATCCCTCAAGCATTTCCACTCCCCTCTAGGGTTTCCAACATAGGTTGGACATGAAATATCTTTGTTGGGACCTAAGTAATTCTACAGTTGCTACATGAATTCAAACAACAACAAAATGCTTACTTCTCTTGACAACTTTCGAATGGAATATTGCGCATAGGCCTACAACCTCTCTTCCCATGAAAGTTTAGCTCCAAACAACTACCAAACATGCCCTTTATGGATTCCTTCAAGATTCAATACTTAAAACTCTCATGCTGGCCAAAAGTATTCATGTAAAAATTGTTCTCCATTAAAAAACATGAATGAAAAATTCTCCCCCTCTACCCATACAAATTCCTCTCTTTTCCCAAGACAATTGACTCGTCACTCTGCCCAATGTTGATTTCACTATATCCCCATTCTCCCCAATAACTAAGGAATGTAAAATTTACACCAACCCTCTTACATCAAATCAATGATTGTCTTTGGGAACACTCAATCAAAAAATGGAAGGTTCATACTAAGGATATTTAGAAATCAAATGGTTTGTGTTTAATAAACATGGGTAAACTGTCCCCCTTGGACCCCTTCCCTCTCTTGTAGAAATTAAGCCCCCAAATCTTCGTTCATGTCCATCTGCAACTGGTGATATATTTCATTAATGACATTCATTATACATCAACTACATATTACATCGTTTAGCCCTTAGCCATACATCACATTTACAATACATATCACTAGTTTGGGGTTTGAAAACAAGGATGTTACATTCCCCTCCGCCTAAAAATTGCATTATATTTAGTGCACATAACCATACAGTTTACACATTGAAATATATAAAATATTACATCAAAATACTTGATAATTCTGTAACTTTAATGACTCGAACATCAATTCCAAACAACAAATCTATTTTCCCCTCAACCTGCACATCGATTGGAAATGAAATCTCTTATTTGTGGCTCCAAGAATTCCAAATTCCAAAATGGATTCTTCATTCGCCTCTGTACAAATGTACACTCAATTTTCTTCAAAATTTGTAAAAAATTCCAGGTATGCTCCCGCAAGGCTACATGATTCTCCCATGTAGAGTATTTAGGATCGAAGCAGGTCCATTGAACCTTTACCAAGATGATGGATTTGTTCTTGAGCACCTTCACTTTCGAGTCCAGGATGCAAACTAGTTCCACCTAGAAGTCCCACTCATGTTCTGCCTAGATCACATTCCAATCAATCACATGATTAGGAGTAGGTACATAATTTTTTAATAAAGACACATGGAACACATTTTCAGTTCTCATGGATGCATGTAATGCTAGCACGTATGCAACTGACCCTATATTTTCTAAGATCTCAAAAGGCCTGCAGAATCTTGTTGTCAACTTTGGGAAACTTCCCATTCAACAAGCTCCTCTTAGATATAATTTTTTTTTAAATCATGCTTCCCCACTTTGAATTATCTATGTGTTATTCCTTTATCGACATAGATTTTCTGCCTATCTTGTGCAATTTTGTATTTTTTCTTGATCTTTACCATCTTCTCTTCCATTTCCTTTAACAATTCTGGCCTAATCATGGTCCTGTGTTCTAGGTTATCCCAACTTATTGGTGTGTTTTACTTCCTGCCATACAATACTTCAAACATGATCATTTTCAATGATTCTTGATACCCATTATTGTAAGCAAACTCAACTAAATGGATATAATCCTCATGGGCACCTAGATGGATTTTCCATTACATACATTCTCAACATATCTTTGGTTATTTGATTAATCATTTATGTCTTACCATTTGAATTTGGGGGATATGATGTACTAAAATTAAAATTTGTCCCAAATCCTTTAGATAATCCCTTCCAAAAATTCAATGTGAACTTGAAATTTCAGCCAGAAACAATTGCCTTAGGCACACAATGTAGCCTAGCAATTTATTTCATATATTTTTTTGCAATATTGGTTGCCTTATGAATTAATTTCACCGGAATGACATGTGCAACCTTTGTAAGCTTGTATACCACTACCATGATGGAATCATGTGTCTTTGTTGTCCTAGACAATTTGGTAATGAAATCAATGGTAACAACTTCCCATTTCCATTCAGAAATGGGAAATGGATTCAACAATCCTATTGGATTCCTGTGATCAACATTTACCTTCTGACATTCCATGCATCTAACCAAATAATAAATAACATCTCTTTTCATACCATGCCAAAAATGTTGGCCTCTTACCATTGTAATAGTTTTCTGGTATCCTAAATGTCTAGTGTATGGCACATTGTGCATCACCCTTAAAACCAGGTTTCTCAATTCCTAAGAATTGTGAACATAAAATCAATTCTGGAATAGGAGGATCCCATCCTCTTCTAGTTTGTAATCCTTATATTTTTGTTGTATATTATCATGTTGTAAGCTTTATTTAACGTGCACATAATGTTGATATATTGTTAAAACCTCTATAATTTTGTCTTTTAAATCTGTCATGTTCATAATAATGGTTGTAGCATGCATTCTATGAAACCTTATGTTGTGTGCATCAACCACCTTGTTCTCTTTTTCATTTATGTGCTTAATTTCAAAGTCATGTTCACTAAGAAATTGTATACATCTACTTTGTCTGGCATTTAGTGTTGGTTGTTCAAACAAGTATTTTAGACCAATATGGTATGTCCTCAATTCAAATTTTATTCCCATAAGGTAATGCCTCCACATCCTTAAATCATGTACTATGGATGCCAACTCTAAGTCATGTGTGGATTAATTTATTTCATGCTCCTTCAATTTTCTATATTCATAACAAATTACATGTCCATTTTTTGTGAGGACTCCACCAAGCCCTTCCCTACATGGATATTATCACGCAAAAAAATCCTCATCTGGATCTGCAACTTTTAAAATGGGTGCACTGGTTAATAAATCCTTTAAGTGCTAGAAATTTTCTTTGCACTTATCACTCCATTCAAACTTTAATCCTTTCTTTTGAAAATATTTTAATGGGTATGCAATATTGGAGAATCCTACAATGAATCTCCTATAGTAACCAACTAGACTAATAAATGATCTAACCTATGAAATGTTTGTTGGTGCTGGTGCTGGTCAACTTTTGATTGCTTCAATTTTCTCTGAATATATTGTTATGCCATCTTCTGAAACAATGTGACCCAAATAATGGATCAATTTTTACTAAAAAGTGCATTTAATCAACTTGGCATACAATTGGTTCTCTATCAACACTTGTAGCACCATCCTCACATGTTGATCATGCTCTTCCTCTGTCTTGGAATAGATAATAATATACTCCAAGAATAAATTGACAAACTTTTCGAAAAAATCTATGAACACGCCATCCACCAGACACATAAATATAGAGGTCGCATTGGTCAAACTCAAAGGAAGCACTACAAATTCATAGTGTCCATACCTTGTTCAAAAGGTTGTTTTTCTTGTATCTTCTTATTTGATTCTCACTTGATGATAGCCCGATCTCAATTCAATTTTCGAAAATACCTTTTCTCCCTTCAGTTGATTGAAAATATCATCAATACTTAGCAAATGATATTTGTTCTTGATTTTAACCTTATTCAGTTGTTTGAAGTCCATACGTAACCTCAACGTTCCATCTTTTTTCTTGACCAAAATAACTAGGGAACCCTAAGGAGAAGCACTCGATCATATGTACCCCTTCTTCAACAAATCTTCTATCTTCATTGCCATTTCTTTTATCTTTGGTGTGCTCATTATGTAGAGAGTTTTGCAGATTGGGGAAAATCCACACATTAAATAAATAGAGAAATCAATATCTATTTTTAGTGGCAATACTGGAAACTCCCAAAACACATCCTCATACTCTCTCAAGACTGGATAATCTTCAAGACTTGGATTTTTATCCTTCATTGGTTCTTCCATATCGGTTGCATATATTTGGCACCCTTTTCTAAAAATTATTTCCGGTTGCAAGGATGAAATCTCTCAAACATATATAGGCCTTGGAATAACTTGCATTGTCCTTGAATTCCCTTCCCCATCAATACATGTGAAAGCCTTGTTATAATAATCTAAGACAAAACGATGATTTTTTAGCTAATCCATACCAATCAAGTAGTCATAAGACCAAAGTGGTATGATTCTCAAATATGTCTTAGTTTTAATTCCATTCGTGCTTATTGGGAAATATTTAACAAACTCATTGATTCTTCTCTTGGTTCTAATAGCTAGCTAAACTAACCAGGACTTTTCATGCTTACTTTTCTTCAATTTAAATATTCCAACTAGATTTTCATCTATATAGCTATTACTATCTATAGAATCAATCAAAATAGTTATGGGTTGATTATCAATATTACCATACACTTCAATCATGTGGGATTGATAGTACACTTGTCTATTGTCCAAGGCTGCATAGATCCTTGGCATGCTTCCACCCATGACCTCTATTATCTCCTCCTTCTTGATGTTATGCATAGTCCTCATATTATCTCCCTAGTGAGGACAATGTTTATACATGTGATATTCTTCACATCCCCAACAATTTATGGGATGTTTTCTTAACCTCTTTCCCAAGGAATTTGTCATTTTTTTTTATCACCTTGAGATGGCTACCCTTGTTGATGTTCTTGAGAACTATTCCTGATGAAAGGTGGCTTGAATCCTTTCTTCTTTTAATCCATCTTGTCTTTCTTCTTATCATCCAATGCCTTTTGGAAATTTGGTCTTCCTCTGTTATTCTAATATAAATACTTAGACTTTATTATGGCTTCTTATAAATTTTCATGATTGTTAAAATAAATTTTATCATTGTAGATGGATGATAGTCCACTTAGGAAAATATAAAATTTTACCTTCTCATCCCTGATGAAGCTCACATACTTGAGAAGTTATAATATTTTCCTCTTATATTCATCCAGGGTCATGTTCACAAGTTTGAGTTCAAAGAACTCTTGCATCTTCTTTCCATAATATTTCTCTGGAAGGCACTAATGCTGGAAATATTTCTTGAATTTCTTCCAAGTAATTATCTTCTCATCAAGGTGCTTGACATTCTTAAGTCGATCCCACCACATAGATGTATGTCCTTGAATAAGGTAATATGCAATTCTAGATTCTACATTTTATGAGTAATCATGTAACTAGAAATATTTACTCATTTCCAACAACTATGCTTCTGCATCTTCTCCCTTGATACACTTTGTCTCTACATCTTAAATAAAACAACTCAAAGAGATCTTTCCAACAAGCTTTCCAACAAGTTAAGGTAAAATTTCAGCACCGGTTTACTTCCAGAGGGCATAACTCCTTGCTCAGAGGTCCGTTTGGGAATAAAGAGTAGTTCATGGAAATATTATGAACCATAGAATACATACATGGAGCTGATAATGAAAGGATTATGAAGGCTTGGGAAGAGATATTTCAAAGTCTAAATATGTTTCATATGAAAGTTAACAAGGAATTTGACACCAAGCAAGGAGATAATGATAGACAAGCAACTACATCCAGATCCCATAACATAAAGGATGATCATGGAAATGATAGGAAATCGATAAGCATGAGCAGGACGCATCATTATCCAAGGAAATACACCAGAAGAACTCAAGAAATTTTAGGGGTAGGGATCAAACCAAGTGTGTCTCATGTCAATATATAGATAAGAAGGCCCAAGGAAAACATCTTGTAAGGTGAAATCAAGAAAATCAAGCCACCAAATTTCAATTGTGAGAAAAGGAAAGGAGAAGAGGTCAAGGCCTGGCTATTGGAAATGAAGAAATATTTCCAGTTGAATGATTACCCCTCAAGGGTAGAATCTAGAATTGCAATGTACCACTTGCAAGGAAATACATTCATGTGGTGGGATCAACTTAAGAAAGACAAACACCCTGATTATAATAGAATCTCATGGAGGAATTTAAAAGGATACTTCCGAGAGAAATATTTGTTCGAGCATTACTATGAAAGGAAAATGAAAGAGTTCTTTGAAGTCAAGTTGGGAATCATGACAATGGATGAATACGAGAAGAGGTTCTTTGAATTGTTGAAGTATGTTGACTTCCTAAAGGATGAGAAGGTCAAAATGCAAATATTTATGAGTCCATTACCTTCTTTCTATAGTGACAATATACAATTTGATAACCTTGAGACTTTGAAGGAAGCCATAACGAGAGAAATGCATATTTATGAGTAGAGCAGAGGAAGACCAATTTTCCAAAAATCTTGTAATGACAAGATGAAGGGTAAAAAGGAACTAAGGTAGAAAGGTTTTAAGCCACCCTCTTTCAATAAAAACTCCCTGTTGTAGGAAAATTCCCCTATGGACAGGTGAATTCCCTCTTGGATATTAGACCCCTATGACCAAGATAGAAAAGTGCTAACTTTGAACATTGACTTTCCTTTAAACATAGCTAATCTAGTAAATAGAGAAGAGGAAAAAAGTATGAGTACATTTTTAAGAAGTTTTTCCTTGCTCAGTCCAAGTAGAGCTTGATTTCCAAGTCCTTTAATGAGTCCTACAATCCAATGAACAATGAAGACAACGCATACTTTCTATTCTACCATGATTAGTTTAAATCTAGATTTATCCAAAAGACAAGCTCATGCAAATATACACAATCGTGAAGGAAACATTCTAAGCACATGTATTAATGAGAAAAAAATAAGGTTCTTACAAATTGTAGATGAAAATGTAGCAACCTCACAAATCTCTCCTTGTCCAACCCCTTGCTCGAACGATCCACCATCAAAATGACTATACTTTTCACTGATTATTCTCCTTCTTTCACCATGAGAATTCCTCCTTATATAGGCTTTGAGAGGATTAACCACCTTATATATTCTTGGGATAAGTTGAGGATATTACTCCATCAGTTGTGGAACTTTCCTTAGATCCAGCCTTAAACTTGGGTTCGAGCCAAACTGACTCAGATATTTCTCAGTTGTATTTAGAGATAAGGGGGATTTGTCCCAAATATTTTCTCAAAAAAATGATGCTCCCTCAAAGTGGGTCATAGAGAGTTAAAGCACTCCCTTCTAAGAGGGAAACAAGTGCTAGCACTCATTGCAAGTGGCCAGGAGAGCATTGATCTCCAAAAATACTTTTATGATGGTAATTTCTCAAGGTGAAAGTTTTTACTCTTCGCCAAATAATATATTTCCTTCTTCTAAAAAGTATATGAGGATATCCCAAGTGTTCTTATGATGTATTCCATGATGTGACACATGCGAGGAAAACATATAACTTTAACGACACTTGTGACACTTGGGACAATGATAATGAGACATTGTCGAAGTGCATAATTTTGGTGTGTAATAGATTGCCCCTCAAAGTGCGAGGTTAGAAGATGGAAACTGATGACTAAAGTACTTTGTATACTTTTCAAAGGAAGGGTATGGATTCAGAGAACCCGGTATAAGTTGTAAACAACCATCAGACAAATGTTATGACATGTTTCAAACCCAAGGCAGGCATACCTATGCTTGAGTGATAAAAGACTTTCAAGGTATGGCCGCCATAAAATACATTGTGGATCCATAATCATATTGACTGAAGAGTATATCAACCAAAGATACAATGTGCATATATACTTCCATGACATGAATTGATCATAGCCACGAGAATTACACAGTGGATCTACTAGATGACAAAACATGGCCATAGACCAATACAAAGTAGATCTATGTGACAATATATATATTAATGTGCTCAAATGATCTCCTTTCCTAGCTTGGGTAAAGCAGATATGGGATTGAATACTCAACACAGGGTCTTCTTATTGATCCCAATGCGACACAAATCTAACCATGTGAATAGATGTTTTGATGTCCAACATGGCAAAAACCACTTGATTATCAATCAATGAGGTAAATTGTTAACAAGTGCGAGTGAAATAATCAGTGATGTCAATGAATCCCATGGTACCCTAGTACAATACAGCAAATGTGAATAGATGATTTGAAGTCGAAAATTCGTGGAATCATCCAATCAGAGGTCAATGATGTAAACCCACAATCAAAAGCAAGGAGGCCTGCCATTGAGGCATGAAGGTCCCAAGGTACTAATTGGTTTCTAAGTCTAATTCCCAAATGATGTGTTGAAGTCGACAGGAAAAGACTCATTGAAGGAGGACCTTGATGTATTCCCAATCAATGACACAAAACTGACATATAGATGCAATATGGTGAATCAAATGATTATGGACTAACATGAGTAATGAAACTGGAATTTTTTTATGGTTGAATCTCGAGGTGGATACTTCCCTTGAACACTGAGGCACAAACAATAGAAACATGACATGTACCAAAACATGATGCAGTGGATACTCTGACTTTAATCGGATGACCCAAAGGAGTAAAGAAACTTAGAGGATTGGTTCAGTGCAGAGGTTCAGTAGATTAAAATGTGTGTAAAGACAATGTGACATATTCAAGGGCGACTACAAGAGTGGCTTGTGATGTTTCCAAAAATGGCTTGGCTTTCTTCCTTCAATTTTTTCCCCCATATAGATAGACGAGTACCTCTTTTTATTTTTATGAGCTCGAGGAGGATAACACATGCTCGATATAAATCACCTTCGGTAAGTCCCTCTTTTTATGTTTAATGAACCAAAAGAAGTAAGGGTTCAGTCCCATATGGGCCCTTCAATGTGTTATTTTTTTAACGAGTCCAGAGAAGGGAAACTCAGTGGTTTTTCATGTTTAGAGAGTCTGAAAAGAACTTAAAGATGACTCCAGGATTGTCCTTTTTTGTAATATTAGTCTCTGAAGTCCGAAAAAAAAGATAAACTACCACTTAGGAGATGCCCTTTCAAAACCTTTTTAAATGAGTGTGAAAGGAAGCAAGATCACTCGACAATCTTGTCATGTTTAGGGAGTCTGAAAATAGAATAAAGGAGACTCTAGGGGGTTCATTTTCCGTATATCCTTGTGAGTCTGAAAAAGAGATAAAATTATACTCAGTTACGTTCTCATGTTTTTTAGAGCGTGAGAAGGAACTAAGACCATGCTTTTTAGTGTGATAAGGTTAAACGAAACAATACTGCTTCAAAACCTGCAAATGATGACAAAACTACATTCCAAGGCATTAGGGACATCTCCAAAATGATTTAAAAACCCAAAATAGACTATAGGTTAGAAAACAATGAAGTCTATATCAATGAAATAGGGTTAAAAAATGTTTTTATCATTTCAATTGTGCCAACTTTGATGTAACCAAACATTTTTATATCACACAATATATAGATAGATAGATAGATAGATAGATAGATAGATAGATATAAAGAGAGAGAGAGAGAGAGAGAGAGAGAGAGAGAGAGAGAGAGATATCCGAGTTTTGTGGTGCCAATGATGTTTGCAAATAATCTTGTGTGATGTGTTATATTTTACATGTGATGTGTTTTATATGATTCATTTTCTTTATAAAAATTCATCTATGCACGGGCCACCAATCCATAATATAGTTTGCTAGTGAATCTGAAGTTGTGTTGAGTACTCTTGGTATGTGTCTGTATTCTATGAATTCAAACATTCTTTGAAGACAAAAAACTCATAGGTGGAGACATATTAGGATAGGATTGTGAATGGCGTAGACCCGATTAAGCTGACAAACCACGAGTTGAGAGTCTAGGTTAATGATTATATGAGATATACCTAGGGAGGAGGTCTTGGTTAAAATTCCAATGACAACATGATATTATTCCATGTTATTGGTTGTCTATCCTAGGTAAACACCTCCTGAACTTGCTAACTGATCAGAGTCGTAAATGACCCAAGCTGTAGAAGCAATGTTATGGATGTGTCAACTAGCACCATCCACGAACCTAACAAAGATAGGAAAGGAAGATGTCATCTCTGCACACAATCACAGGACAAAGTATAAGAGGCTAAGAAAAAACTCGTACATGCAAGAGAAAAGACACAACAAAACTATAATGCAATAATGTACAAAGTACACATGCTATATGTTCTATGCATAGTAATTTTTAAGGTAAAGCCCATTCTGGGGTTCACAAAGAGAGATTCCATGGTAGTCAACTAGCCCGTAGGAACATTTATGTAATGCATGTTTTACAATGTAAGGACCATGCCACAAAGGTTCTAACTTTCTTGTCCCTAACTTATCGTGAGCCTAGTCATAAACGAGGGCTAGGTCTCCTTTTGCGAAAGTACGAGGATCGAAAAATTTGTAATATTGAATCTTCATTCATTTTTTATACGTCTCGTTAATGAGAGTGGAATCAATACATGTTTCATCCAACCTAGTTAGATATAGGAAACGTTCTTATTCAACATAAGTGTGAGGTGGGAGTTCTACTTTGAGTTTCAACGAAGGAATTTCTCACTCGATTGGTAATACTACTTTTATGGCATATACTAACTGGAAAGGAGTGAATCCAGTTGTTGTTTTTACTGAGGTGTGATAAGCCGAGAGAGCATAGAAAATTTTTATATGCCAAGATGATTTTTTTCCCCACCATGCATTGAATCATGGTTTTAAGGACTTTGTTGATAGCTTCAACTTGTCTGTTTTCTTGAGGATAGTAGGGGGATGTGTTCTCATGGAGAAAATCCAACTTGACATGTAACTCACTCATCATTTGGTTTTGAAAGTGTGAATCATGATCAATGACAATGGATTGTGGAAGACCAAAGAGATTTATGATGTGGTTGAAGATGAAAAGAGTTGTAGTACGACCAAAAAAACTCATACACGCAAGAGAAAAGACACAACAAAACTATAATACAATATTGTACAAAGTACACATGATATATGTTCTATGCATAGTAATTTTTAAGGTAAAGCCCATTCCAGGGTTCACCAAGAGAGATTTCATCATAGTCAAATAGCTCATACGAACCTCTATGTAATACACGTTTTACAATGTAAGGACCATGCCACAAAGGTTATAACTTACTTGTCCCTAACTTATCGTTAGCCTGGTGATAAATGAAGACTATGTCTCCTTTTGCGAAAGTATGAGGATGGACATATTTGTCATATTTCCTCTTCATTCATTTTTTACACGTCTCATTAACGAGATAAACATCACGACGTGTTTCATCCAACCTAGTCAAATATAGGAAACGCTTGATTTTCATCGAAGGAACTTTACACTCAATTGGTAATACTTCTTTTATGCCATATACTAACTGTAAAAGGAGTGAATCTAGTTGCATTTTTTTACTAAGGTGCGATAAGTCCAGAGAGTGTGGAAAAGTTGTATATGGCAAGATGTTTTGTTTTCCCCTACCATGCATTGACTCATGGTTTTAAGGAATTTTTTGATATCTTCAACTTGTCTATTTTCTTGAAGATAGTAGAGGGATGAGTTCTCATGGAGAAAACCCAACTTGACATGTAACTCACTCATCATCTGGTTTTGAAAGTGTGACCCGTGATCAGTGACAATGGATTGTGGAACACCAAAGTGATTGATGATGTGGTTGAAAATGAAAAGAGTTGCAGTACGACCATCATTAAGAAAAGTAGGTAGAGCCTCAGCCCATTTTGTGAAGTAATCAATGACAATGATTATATGACCATGCCCCTGGGCTAAGGTAGGCCTACAGTACATAAAATCAATGCCCCATTTGACAAAGGGAATGATGGTAACAATAGGATGTAGCAAAGCAGGGTGGTTTTATGCCTTTTTATGAAAAACTTGGGAGGGTGGGAATTTTTTGACAGCCTCAATACAATCTTTGAAGATAGAGGGCCAAAAATAACTGGCACGTAATATTTTTTGAGATGTAGCCATCGCATAAAGGTGACCGCCACATGCTCAGAGGTGATAGTCATTAAGGATGCATTCAGCCTCATCATGAGGTAAACAATGTTGTAAGATAGTATCAATACCACAACGATACAAAGTGTCACCGATGATAAGGTAGCATTTAGAATGGTGACGAATACGAAGATGTTCTTCACGGGAGATATTGGGCTGAAAACGTTGGGTTTGAAGATATAGAAGGATATATCCATATCAAGGATCAAACGTTCTAATGAGTAACAAATATTCATTGGGGAGAGAATCTCTAGGCTCAGTATCTTCATCGACATGGGGAAGATTGTAGATAAGTTCCACAAAAACCAAGTACTTTTTAGCTATGGACTTGGAAAACTCAAGATGGAATTCCTGAAGAATAACGATCCATTTGGAATATTTTCCCCCAAGGACTTGATGTGTTAGAATATGATACATGGGGTTTGAGTCTGCAATGACCGTGGTAGTGTGTAACAAGATGTAATGGAGAAATCTCTAGACGACAATGACAGCTGCAAGAGCCAACTTTTCAACATGCGAATATCAAAGTTCAAGACCGGATAGACTCTTGCTCAGATAGTATATCACATGTTCCTCACCGTTAGGGACCTCTTGAAATAACACCATAGAGATAGTGGAATTGGAGGCTTCCAAGTAAATGATGTAGTCTTGTGCATAATTCAGAGGATGCAAAGGAGGTGTATGGGTTAATGCATGCATAATAGCATCAAAAGATCATGGAGCAGTGTCATCCCAGATGAAAGGAGTGTCTTTATGCAAAATTGCATAAATACTTTGGTAATCTTGGCTTAATTACATTTAAAATGACGAAGAAAGTTCGTTTTCCCTTGCAAACTTTGTAGTTGGGTCAGATTATTGGGAGGAGGTAAAGCAAGAATAGATTTAATTTTTAAGGGATCCACCCTAATCTCATATTTGGAGATAATGAAACCGAGGAGTCGACTTGATTTGAAAGCAAAGATACATTTGAGTGGGTTCAAATCAATACGATAGAACCGACATCGAAGAAAAATAGCCCGTAGATGGCCAATATGGTCTGATCGATTGGATGAATGGGCAGGTAAATAATCGAGGTAAGTTTCTTCAATATGTTTGATATCATGGAAAGAATATGACATGACCTGCTGGAAAGTAGCACTAGCATTTTTGAGACCAAATTATAGTTTCCAATAGGAAAAATTTCCCCACGGGCAGATGAAGGTTGTCTTATGTTGATGAGTGGGTAGAATGTCAATTTGGTTGTATCCAGAAAATCCATCCATGAAGGAGAAAATAATGTTGCCAGTGTAATTATCAATGATTTGGTCAATGAAGGGTGTGGGGTAATTGTATTTTGGACAAGCCTTGTTAGCATCCCTATAATCAATGCATAGATGAAGTTTCCCTTGTTTCTTTGCGACTGGAATGATGTTAGAAACCCATTCCATCAAGGGGACACAATAGATCCAAACTTTAACAGTTTCTCAACTTCTGCCTTTATGGTCATGGTTTTCTTAGGATGAACCAGACAAAGTTTTTGTCAGATAGGTTTAATGCCTAGGTAAGTTTTCATTTCATGCACAATGATAGATCCCTAGCATTTCCTCGTAGCTCCAAGCGAAGAAATCACAAAATTCTTTAAATAAGGCAGTGTAAGAAACCACTTCCTTGGGCGAACAATTAGCACTGAGATTAATATTTTCCACAATACCTTCCTTGATCGAAATATCAATAATGACCATAGAAGAGATGTTTCCTAAATTCCCCTTAGAAATAGTATCTTGGGTAAGTATACAATATTGTGGAGAATCAACAACATCGGCGGGGGGGGAGATAGAGTGTATATCTTCCTGAATTTGTTCGAGAGGTGGAAGAAAAGGGGATCGATGATGGCTGTCATCCCAAGGTACTTCGTCAATGCTAATAATTTCCATAATGGATTCGTCTCAAGGAAAAATCTGGCAAATGTTGTTAAAAGCATAAGACAAGGAGTTCAACCAAGATGGCATCGAATAAGTGTTGGATGCCAATAGATATTGGTCATCCGTGGAGGGAGAGGCATATTGAATAATAGCGTATGAAGCCTTAGCCATATTAAGTGGCATAACGTCACCCAATGCATCGAATTCTAATGGACTAAGCACAATCCAAGGATTAGATGATTCTAAAGACTGATAGGCCATAGTCGAAATAATATTGATCATGGAAATATGTTGTGTGGTAGGAGGAAGTGGTGAATGTAAAGTACCCATCAGGGAAGAGTATTTTAAAATAACTAAACCAACGCTTTCATACGTGATCTTCTGATCTCCCAATAAAGGAATGTTGTTGTTGGTGGGAGTGCGAGTGTCGGGTGTACAATAATCTAACTAGTCGATAGTGACAATTTTTCCTTGATGAGGGAATTGTACACATTGAAACACTGATGAAGTGACGACAGTCATGGCATAAAACCAACTTCTTCCTAATAACAAGTTGTAATCGATGGGAGCATCCACTTCCTTGACATCAATAGAAATGGTTTTTCCACCCAATTGAATGGCTAAGGACTGCAAGAGTCTGTGAGGATGAAAACCTTGCCCATCGAATTATCATAACATAGTAGGGGATTGGTTAAGTGTAGGTGATTTTAATCCTTTACAACAAGCTAATGATATGACACAAGTGGAAGCTCCCTCATCCAAAATAGTGCAGTGAATGTGTTGGTTATGAACAAAAATATCAATTTGAAAAGCGAGTTGGTGAGAAAGTCGTGAATTGAAATTGTCTAAGTTAAAAGTGATATTATTGGATGAATCAAAATAAATGTCACCAATGGAAGCCAAGAGTTTTCTATGTTGACTTGGCTAGATTTGTAGAACTTCCAGAGCAAACATAGCACATGGTGCTTGAGCCAAATCTTAAACAATGTTGTAGGTTTGGACGTCACATGAACTAGAATTGAAAGTAGATTTAGAGATGGTTCTCTTGGGAGGGCGTAATATAGAGTCAAAAGTAGTTTGTGTATATGAAGTGACCTAGATTGAGGACTAACAGAGGTAGGAGATGGATCTGCTAAAGAATCATTAGTGACCTTTTCTTTGTCAGGTTTAGCTGGTGTGCCATATGTTGTAGTGCGAGTGGTTAAATCAATCCCATTGAACATATAAATATGAGCACTTGTCGAGGCTTCATTATTAGGAGGGGTTGGAACTGCCCCTTGTGGGGGGGAAAGTGCTTGAGAAACCATGGATTTCGGCTAAGGAAAAGGTTGTGTTAACATGATGGGTTGGGAATTCCTTTTGAAAAGTTTTTCAACTTAATCGCGATGTGGACATTATCAGGTGTAATGATCTTCATCGCAAATAAGACATGGGAATTTTGGTTTTTGATGTTGTTGYTTTTCAGTAGMAGSCGATGGAGTTTGGGTTTTGTGTTTTTCATTATTATTATTCTTTTTTGGTTGATTCTTTGTCTTCTTCTTACCCTCATATTGTTGTGAAGGGGAATATTGAACTATGTTCACCTCAAAGACTTGAGTCAGGAGGGAGGTAGAGGYGAGTGAGATCAAAATGGGAACGAGCGTTGAAACAAAGTGATTGACTATTCCGGTCAACTGTGACGTAGATTGGGTTTTGACRGTGCCGATAACTCCATATGCATGTGACGTGGATGAATGTTTGGGTGGATCGGTAGTGGCACAGGMAGCATTTGGAATCCACTCATACAAAGTACCAGATTGTGAATAAACCAAATCTAAGTACTGATCCYGGGAAATGGATTCTTCCTCATTGACTACACTACCCATGGCGACATCATGAGAAATCATGAGAAATGGGAATTCCATACTTGTATGAMAAGAAGGCCATTTTCTATAAGGAACAAAATAAGTATCATCTCTTTAAGGATGGGATTGATTTCATTTTGAGAGCTCATTGGATTAAGTCGAATTTAACAGTTGTCACTACAGGGCACATGCTAGCTAATTCTAGTATCCAGAATCTAGATTTACATCCTATGATTGAAAGTAACACATATCCTTTAGTTTATGTTGTTCTTATTAATAGGGGTAGATATGTTTATGGTTCATTCTCTTTCGCATCTGTATCTTCAACTTTATTGTTCAGTTTATTACTAATCAGCGAGATATGGTTGGTTATTGCAACAATGAATGGTGGATTTTGTGAATTCAATGCAATTATTAACTTGGTCAGTAGTGTTGTTTTTGTCTTCATTATGGTTGTGATGGGTCAGGTGCTCCTTATCCAAGAAATAAGGATGGAAAATACTGTACAAGTGAAGTGAAAGCATTCTCACTTCATTTCTAAAGAATCCATACATTTGGAGGTCCAAAATTCCTTGAGTGGGGTGGTGTGATCCAGGAGGATCTAAGGAATTCTCATAAAGGTCCAAGAGGATATAGAGTTCTCTCAGAGGTCCTAGGGGGTCCAAAAAATATCAAAATTTGACCATCTCAAATTATCAATAAAAAACATCATAGCGTATAACTCTTTATCAACTTTCCAATGACGCAAACAACAAGTCAAAGATACATCATATGCAAAAGATATGGATAGTCAAATTTCAAGTAAAACTAAGAAAAAAGACAAAAGTCAAAGCGACACATGTCATATCCATACAATCAATGTGACATCAGCAGGGTGACGTGGCAACAAGAGAGGTTTCCATGTGTCACTCATTTTTGGCATTTTCAGGGGTCCATGTGGACCCATAAAATGGTGCCTTGTGTCACCGTAGAGATGATGTGGTAGGTGACGTCAATAGGTATAAGTGACGTGGAATGTACAATGGCAGGTATTGTTGGCACAAGTTGACGAATAAGAGTGTGACACATTGCCTAATGGGATTATTCCATGTGGCACTAACCGTTTGACTTAGATGTCTTGGTATCAAAATTTTTTACAACTATGAGTCCACAGGACTCAAACTCAAGACCTATGATTAGCTATGAAAACAAATTTACAAATTGTGCTACATATCTAGTTGGAATATTCAAGAAATAATATTTTATTTAAACTAATGTTTGGTTATATATAGTAAATAAGTCAGGGTCGAAAAGTTATGAACCCACGACCTCTAGCCACAAATGCATCTTCTTGACTAGTGCGCCAACAGGCGCCCACATGAAAAATCGTCCAACAACAAATTCATAACCTTAAAGATATGATGGAGGTGGCACATCCCTATATATACCTGGAAGTGTGTTCCAATGCACACATCTATAGGTTTAAACACATTTCTAGATGTGCACACATCCTAAGGCACATATTCCAATGTGCATGAATTCCAATATGGGCATGGATCCCAAGGTAGGAACTGCATTCTTTTGTGTGTCAAGTTTATGTGTTGCACGAAAAAACATGCCATAGGGTATATTGTCCACATCTAGGAAAGCTTATACTCATTGGATTCATTTTTCTACAAGGATTATGAATATGAAGTATGTCCTTTTATCAGAGGTCATCTATAAAAATATTATCTCATTTTTATTATGTATGAAAACCATAGTCTTGTTATACGTGTAAAACGGGCTTTTTGGGCCCCTATTGAGAATTTGGTGGACTTTATACTTGAATTTTTCATAATTTTGGAAGGAATTCAATGGTAAACTCATTTTATCCGTTTGAGTAGAGGAATTAAAGAGAGTTCAATAAATTGGATTTTTATAAGCCCATATTGTAATGTAATTTGATATTTTGAGACAAGGGAGAACAATCATACTATCCAAAAAGGATTTGAAGATGAAGTGACATATGTCATCAATATATGTAATTTGAGTTATTTTATTTACTGTTGTATTATCTCATTATTCTTCAAGTTATTCAACAACATTAATGAAGTTTATGGAAAAATAAGCATATTCACTTGTGTCTTTGCAAATACTCAGGCGATCTTCATTTATATTACTGAATCTGGTCATATGTTGAATATATACATCTGAACTAATTGGCATCTAAGGAGTTTCTGGTTGAATTGATATCAGAGTTTGTTGATATTTTTGGATCAAGTTAGTATCAGAACTTCTTTGGTATTTTTAGATCATGTTGTATCAGAGTTGGTTTTGACGTGTATTTGCAAGTGAATTGTTAGGAGGTCCAAATCCAAGGGAAGTGAAGGGAATCTTGTAAGTTATAATCCTGAAATTGGTTCAAGGGGATTCACTTGAAGAGGAGAAATGGAGCATGAAGAATTTGTGTCTGACCTTGATAAGGAGTTTTGAAGGATGTTTATTGACATGACAAATATGGGTAAGGAATTGTGGGAAGACCTAGAAACAAGGAGAGAAACTCCTCATCAAAATGAAGGTGGTCCAGTTGAAACAATGGTAAAGAAAAAGGAGAAGGTGAAAAAACTCTAGGGTCTCCTCCATCCCCATCATCATCGTTATCATCATCATCATATTCCAATGAAATTCAACATTTTTCTCAAAAGAGGAAAAATTGTTCTAAGAATTCTTCTCATTCTCATGATTTTCCTTTGTTAAATCTATATGTAAAGTTTGATTTTCCTACTTATGATGGAGAGTTGAATGTAGATAAGTTAGATAATTGGGTCAAGAATATTGAAGTGTATTACAGGGTAAAAAAATCATGTAGGACACTTCAAAGATACAATTATCTACTCTTCTCCTGAGCGACACAATGTTGATATGGTGGGAGAGTCAGACACAGGCTAATGTTATTCAACATGGTAAAATAATTTCTTGCTAGATTGAGTGTATTGTTGCATTAAGAAAGAAGTTGTATCCATTAGCTTATATGAAAACATTAATGATCGATTGGAAACATCTAAGGAAGGGAAAAGGGAAAAACATTCAAGCTTATACACGAGAATTTAAAAAGAAGGCAATATCTTTGGGAATTCCATTACATACTCCTGAGACTCTTATAAAGTATATCGGTGGTATACGCTCATATATTTTCCATACTATATTGATATTCAATCCTACTAATATTGACTAAGTATCATTACAATATGCACATCTTAAATCTAGAAAAGGAAAACATGTTGAAGATGTGTCAAAGGAGCCACGTGAATTCAAGGAGTAGTCGAAGGGAAAAGGGAAGAGTAAGAAGACAAATACAATGAAGAAAGATGAATAGAATAAGCCTACATGTTCTCATTGTGAGAAGAAAGTTCATGACGAGAAGCATTATTGGATGTTGCATCCAGAATTGAAACCGAAATGAGCTCAGCCTAGGAAAGGTAAAAACAAGGCCACGACCATACTATAGGATCTTGGATCATATTATGAGGATGAAACCAACGTTGAAACTATGGGCATAAAAAATAAATATTGTTTTGCAAGTATCAGTTCATGTACTTATTTTTCAAATTCTAATGTAATTCCTGATGGAAGGAAAAGAAAATACATGTTTCATTTACGAGTTATCTCAAAGAACACTAATATTGATACACTTGTTGATAGTGGATCACAAGTGAATCTTATTTCAAAGCTAGTTGTTTAGAATTTTGGATTGGAAACTAGGCCTCATCTGAGACCATATCCTTTGGATTGGATTTGTTATACTGCTTAGGTACAGGTAACTAAGCAATGCAAGTTATAGTTTGTGATCACATCTTGTTTTATTGATGGGGTAGATTTATTCGTTGTTCCACTAGACATTTGTGGGATAGTTTTGGGAAGTCCATACTTGTATGAAAGGAAGGCCAATTTATACAGAGAATAAAATAAGTATCATCTCTTTAAGGATGGGATTGAGTTCATTGTGAGATCTCATCGGATGAAGACGAATTTGATAGTTGTCACTATAGGGCACATCCTAGCTAATGTTAGTATCCAGAATCTCGATTTACAACCTACGGTTGAAAGTATCACAGATCCTTTAGTTGACGTTGTTCATATTAAGAAGGGTAGATATGTTGATGGTTCATTCTATTTCAGATCTATATATTCAGTTTTGTTGTTCAGTTTATTACTAATTAGCAGGATATGGTTGGCTACTGCAATAATGAATGGTGGATTTTGTGAATTCAAAGGAATGGTTAACTTAGTCAATGATGTTGTTTCAATATTCACTATGTTTTTGATGAGTCAAGTGATTTTTATCCAAGCAGGAAGGATGGATAATAATGTACAAGTGAGGAAAAAACATTCTCACTTCATTTATTAATAATCCATAATTTTGGATGTCCAAAAGTCCTCCATGTAGTTCTCTAATTTAATTATAACAACCATTAATTTAGAACAAAACAGCAAATTTAAATTTTACTCAAAATTCACTTAAGCTAGCACATTCAATCCAATATTTCAATAAATAAAATTTACTAACAATTTACATACCTCACTCTGATGCTATCCACCGCTTGAACCTGACGCTGCTCCTTAGGACACCCCAAAACCAGCCACCCTACCGACTAGTATGCCTATCCCTAGGACATCAATGGATGTCCTAGCCCTCCGAGCCCAAAACCTCTTCAGCCCCCCGGTGCACTGTAAATTCCACCGTAAACTCCACTGTGTCCCAAAACTCCAGTTCTCCCCTCTCGTTGAATGCATGAATCCATCCCCTC
>ML798472.1:24199-34602 GCA_009831015.1 Picea engelmannii | reverse complement strand
TCATACAAGTGTAGGAGGATTTGGAATGCTCTCAGAGGTTTGAGGGGGTCCAAAAAAGATCAAAATTAAAACTTCTCAAATCATCATCAAAACAACATCATATCATAGAGATCGTCGTAAGATTTCCAACGACATAAACAGACATTGTATGCAAAAGTTATGGTTGGTCAAAGTTCAAGTCAAACATGGTAAAAAGTCAAAATTCAAGGGGACACATGTCATGTCTGTATAGTCAACATGTTTTCAACATGAAATAGGATGACGTCGTTAAGGTGATGAGGCAACATGAGAGCTACCACATTTCACTCATTTTTGTCATTTTGAGGGGTCGATGTGGACCAATACAAAAGTTCCATGTGTCATCGTACAAATGAGATGGCAGGTGACATTAACAAGTACAAGTGATGTGGCATGTACAATGTCAAGTACAGTTGGCACAGATGGAAAAATAAGAGTGTGACACATGGCCCAATGGGATTGCTCCACGTGGCACTAACGGTTTGAATAAGTTGGCTTGGTATAAAAAATTGTTACAACTATGAGTCTGTGGGAATTGAACTCAACACCTATTATTAGTTACACAAATGACTTTACCAACTGTGCTACATATCTAGTTGGAATAGTCAGGAAGGAATATTTCATTTAAAAAAAAGTTTGGTTATATATATTAAATAACTTAGGGTCAACGAGTTTTGAACCCATGACCTCCAACCAAAAATGGATGCGCTCGACAAATGCACCAACGAGTGCCCATGTGACAAAACATCCTACAACAAATTCATAACCATAAAGATCCCATTGGGGGTGGGGGGGGTGGGGGTGTCTGTCCTTATATATACCTCAAAGTGCATGCCAATGCACACATACTGAGGTTTACACACATCCCTAGACATGCATTCCAATGTGCATGGATTCTAATGCAAGCATGGATCTTGAGGTATAGACTGCATTGTTTTATGTGTCGAGTTTATGTTTTGCATGGAAAAGTGTGTCATAGGGTATATTGTCGACACTTATGAAATTTTATACTCATTGGATTTGTTTTTTCACAAGGATTATGAATATGAAGTCTATTTTGTGATCAGAGGTAATTTGTAAAATCATTATCTCAATTTTGTCATGTATGAGACCATAGTCTCGTTATACATGTAAAAAGTGTTTTTTTGACCCCTATTCAAAATTTGGTCGACTTTATACTCAAATTTTTCATAATTTCGAAAGGAATTCAATGGTCAACTCCTTTTTTACATTTGAGTAGAGAAATTAAGGAGAGTTCAATAAATTGGCTTTTTAGAAGCCCTTATTGTAATGTAATTTAGTATTTTGAGATGATGGGGAACAATCATACTATCTAAAGAGGAATTTAAGATGAAGTGACATATGCCATCCATATATGTAATTTGAGTTCTTATATTTTCTATTTTATTATATCATTATTGTACAATTTATTCAACAACATTAATAAAGTTTATGTAAAAATAAGCATATTTACCTGTGTTTTTGCAAATAGTCAAGCGATATTCATTTGTACCCTTGAATCTAGTCAGATGTTTAGTATCTGCATATGAACTAATTGGCATCTAAGGAATTTCAAGTTGAATTGATATCAAAGTTTGTTCATATTTTCAGATCAAGTTGGTATCAAAACGCGTTTGGTATTTTCTGATCACATGGATTGGTTGGAAAAACAACATGTTGTCCTAGATTGTTACAACAAGACAATCACATGTCTTGATGAAGAACGGAAGCAAGGAAAGATTCAAGGAATTCCAAGAGTTGTAGTTGTTAAAGAAATTTTAGCCATGAAGGACGCTAAAAATATTTTTAAGAAGGGATTCCATATTTTTCATCCCATATGAAAGATGAATCTAGCGATAAAGTGGAAAGTATTGAAGACCATCCAATCTTGAGGGATTTTGAAGATTTATTTAGAGAAATCCTAGGATTTCTGCCAATTGATTTCTATATTGATTTGGTGTCAAGAGTTGCCCCAGTGTCCAAGAGACCATACATAAGGAGCACACCAAAGATGAAAGAGTTGTATATGAGAATTGAAGAGTTGTTAAATAAGGGGTATATATGCCCAACGGTGTCACCTTAGGGTTCCTTGGTTCTTTTATTGAAGAAAAAAAATGGAACCTTAAGGTCTTGTATTGATTTCAAACAACTAACTAATGTCACCATAAAGAAAAAGTATAATTTTCCAATGATTGATGATTTATTTGATGAGCTAAAAGGTTCAAGAATCTTTTCCAAGATTTACCTAAGATTCGGTTATCATCAAGTAAGGATATAGGAAGAAGATATCAACAAGATAGCATTCAAGACAATATATGGGAATTATAAATTCATGATAATGCCATTTGGGATATCAAATGCCCCAACTATTTTTATGTGCATGATGAATGGAGTGTTCAGACAATACTTGGACAAATTTGTAATTGTGTTTCTGGATGAATACTCATTTAATAAAAAATAGAGGAGGAACACAAGCAACACTTAAGAATAATATTACAAATTTTAAGAGATCATAAGTTGTATTCCAAGATAAGTAATTGCATCTTTTATCAAAAGAATATTCATTACTTGGGGCATATGATTTCCATGGAAGGGATAACAATTGATCCCAAGAAGATAGAATCCATTAGAGGATGGATTGCACCAAGAAATGTCACAAAGGTAAGATCATTCATGGTTCTGTCCAATTATTACCAAATATTCATCAAAGGATTTTGAAATATTGCAAGCCCAATCACTTCTTCACAAAATCAGGGAATGAAATTTGAATGAACTTCCAAATGTGAAGAAAATTTCCAGCAGCTAAAAGACATATTGACTAGTGCGTCGATATTGAAAAGTGCATATCCAGATGAATATTTTGTGGTGTACACTGATGCAAGCAAGGAAGGGATCGATGGATCCCTCACACAAAAAATTCATCTAGTATGCTACAACTACAAAAAAATAAAAGAGGATGAGAGGAATATTTCCACCCATGATCTAGAATTAGTAGCCATTATTGATGCATTAAAAATTTGGAGACATCACCTCATGGGGAGGAAATTTGAGCAAAGGAAAGATCACTATGGTATTAAACATTTTTTTGGACAACCAACATTAAATGTCAAACAAACCAGATGGTTGTAATTTATGAGTGAATAATACTTTAAAATTAAGCATAAAAATGGAAATAAAATTAGGTGGTTGATGCACTCAACATAAGAGCTTAGGAAATTCATATTTCATCCATCATCATGTTCAACACAGATTTAAAGGACGAAACTTTAGAGGTTGCAAATTCAGATTAGCAATATCTAAAAATAAAAGAAACATTACATCAAAGCAATTTAAAACACAAATTTAAAGACTTTGAGCTAAAAGATCAAGATGGAATTATCATGTACAAAGGCAAATTATATGTGTCAAATTTTAGTGAGATGAAAAATTAAGTACTGAGGGAAATGCACAATGTGACGTACGTTGGGCACCTGGGATATCAAAAGACAATTGCAGTTCTAAGAAGACAATACTTTTGGCCATGAATGAAGAAATAAGTGGCTAATTACATAGCTAGATGTCTAGAGTGCTAGAAAGTGAAGAACGAACATAGACATTCAACAGGGTTGTTACAGCCATTACCCATTTCAGAATGGAAGTGGGAAGTGTTTATAGTTGATTTTATTACAACGCTTCCCAAAACAGTGAAGCAACATGATTCCATCATGGTGGTGTTGGATAAATTAACTAAGAAAACACATTTTTTTCTGTGAAGACTACACATAAGGAAAAAAATATTGTAGAAATATACATGAAGGAAATTCCTAGGATATATGGGGCGCCTAAGAAAATAGTTTCAAACAGAGATCCAAAGTTCACATCCAATTTCTAGAAATGTTTTTTCAAAGGATTTGGGACAAATCTAAATCTCAATACAACATATCACCCAAATTCATAAGGACAAATAGAGAGGACTAATAGAATAATTAAGGACATGCTCATAATGTATGTGATGGATCAACTAACAAAGTGGTAGGATTATATCCACTTAGTGGAATTTTCTTACAATGATAGGTATTAAGCCTAATTGAAAATGCACTTGTTTGAAGCATTGTATGGAAGGAAATGTAACACACAAGTGAGCTGGGATAATCCAACAGATAAAGTATTTATTGGGTCATATTTTTAGTAATAAATGGAAGAGAAGATGACGAAGATCAAGCATAATTTAAAATCTACCTAGGATAGGTACAAAAACTATGCAAATTTTTTAGGGATTTCAAAGTGGGTGAACATGTGTTTTTAAAAGTGAAGGAAAAAAGAATTTTGTTAATATTAGGAAGTTTCCCAAAGTTGACAACAAGATATTATGGACCTTTTGTAATCTTAGAAAAGATAGGGCCAGTTGCATACATGCTAGCATTTCCTACATCCATGAGAGTGCATAATGTATTTCATGTGTCATTATTAAATAAATATGTGTCTTAGCCTAACCACACAATTAATTGGATTGTGATCTAGGTGGAACACGAAGGGGATTTTTGGGTGGAACTAGTGCACATCTTGGACCATAAAGTCAATTTTCTCAGGAAAAAAGACATAGGGATTGTAAAGGTTCAATGGAACTTCTACAATTATGAATATGTTACATGGAAGCACGAAGAAAACATCTGGGAATAATTCCCACAATTTTTTTAAAATTTTGAAGAAAATAAAATATAATAATGCAAGACTCCATTTTGAGCATACAGAGTTTCGAAACCACATCTCAGAGTCCTGGCTAACCTACTCTAGGGACCCTAATAAAAGAATCGTACATACTGATGGACTGAGAATGGTAAAGTGGGTACATTCCTTAAGTCGGTGGATCGAGAGGAACATTATATTTTGGTTGGAACTGCTCTTGCATTTGTAAAATTGCAGAATTTTATTTCTTAGTATTGTGATGTAAATTTGTATATATATGTATATCGACATAGAGTGCACCGAGGATAGTGCACAATTGTAGGGGAGGGGAAATTTAGCATCCCAATTATAATCCATAGTTTAATTAATTTTTAATGTGGATATAATGCATGGCTATGACCAAGCGATATATATGCTAATTGTATTTCTGAATTTTATAATAAAATGTGATGCCAGCTCCTAGGAAAACTACCAAGAATAATTGCAGCAAACTCTTTTTGTTACAGTGCAACTCATAGAAGATTTCACTCTTCATTCCTGACAACTTATGTCTTCAGTATTCTACTCCAAATACACTCAATAAATGCTCCATCATGCTCCATAATTTTCCCTCCATGGTTTCTTCAGCTCCAATGCTCTTCTTCCACTTCTCTTCTTTTTGTTCATGCAAAAACGTGACTCCCTAAAATTGTTGTAACAACCCATATGACTATCCTATCCTTTATATTTATTGCTTGATTCACACACTTCCCTAAGCTGATTGTACTCAACCCACATGCTCCCAATAACTATGGGATGTCACTTCTCACACCCTCTTACATGATTTAATGATTGGCTTCCGAGACACTCAATCCTAAATTAGAAGGTTCATATACCAATAGTAATTTTATAAAGTGGGTTGAATAATAGGCATGATGAATTACCCCTTGGACCCCTCTTAGAAATTCTATTATACCCTCCCTTCTCTTGTGAATTAATTCTACCCCTATCTCTATCTATATCCCTCGATACTTGGCATCACATTTTATTATTAAAATTTAAGAATACAAATTCCATATACATCGCTTGGCCATAGCCACACATTATATATACATTAAAAATTAATTAAACTAGGGATTATACTAGAGATGTTACATTATCTCAATTAAATGATTGTAGCTTTAATTTTTTAATCTCCCCTTGCAAGATATATGACCCATGTTTCCTCCCTTGATGTCTAATAGGAGACATACTTGATCTTCTTTCTGAACTTGAATGTCCATATGCTCTTCTGGTCGAGTGCCCTTGGGAATGATGATGTTGATGATGTCTACTGACACTCCTAGATTTTCCAAATCCTCCATGTTCATCCCTCCTATCATGATATCTAGATACTTCTACTTGACTTTCACTAGCTTCTTGTTTTGTGCCAAAATATTTATTGACTTTCTTCTATAGCATATTCAGAATATGTATTATATCCTCCTTGGATTTCCTAATATTATCATTATATGTCCTATAGCTCTACACTTATATTTGAAAGATTATCATAGTTACAAGATCCTACTTGTCTCTTCTTCCATTAAACTTTATCTCACCATTTCCCATGCTAACATGCTTCCCTCTAAATTCCTCTTCATGACTATGGGGACCTTGGACATCCTCCATGATTGTAGGAACCTTGGGAATCCTCCATGAATGTAATTATCATAAAGGAACCAACTACCTTCATGTATGATCCAGATTATTTTCGAAACGAAAGGAGAGCAGATATATAATAAAGAAATGCACAGAGATATCGCGGATATACAATAATATAACATAAATGTATCAAATATGCAACCATAAAAATGGAGATACAGTAATACATGATTTCTATTAATGAAATAAATGTACAGAGACTGTAAAAATACGGAGTGAAAGACTCACTAGAATGGTGGTGGCTTATCTCTGAGAAGAGATGTGATGGCTTCACTCATTCACATGAACATCATTACAATGATTCTCTGAAGGCATTTTTAAAATAAGTAGGCATGTCCCCGGATGGGGTGCCAACATGATTTGATGGACATAGCTCAGGTTAGGGCCACATGGATAGGCCACATGACAACAGGTGGAATTCTAACATCACATCCACCCTCACATCCTCACTTGCATGCAAAGGATCCATCATCACCTTTTCTTTCACACTTTAACCATGCAACTCACACGATTGAGAACCTGCAAGTCTTCATGGCGTTGCACGATAAGACCTCCCGGTCACCTCAGCTCCAGCTGACTGTGTTATCAACCCCATTGTCAATTTTGTTGGCTCATTTCTCTCGAGGCAACCTCCCCTGGGCTCATTCCATTCTCTTCTCTGCTCTCCAGCTCTAGTGTGCTTCCTTCATTCGTGTTTTGGAGATCTCTGGTGCATGCCCTCCATTATGGATATTTCTGATGCGAACCCTCCATTCTTTCATGCCACAACCCAGGGTCAGACCAAGGCATGGAGAAGCCCGGTACTAATCCCAGGGAAGGAAACCACCCCCCTCTGTTCGATCACATGAAGCCTCGATCCCTCCTCGAGATGTTTCCCCCCACTGTAAATCATATTCACCCCCTCTGTTTCCCTCCATGGATGTTCACCCACCTGAAGAAGGTTTTCCCCCTAATATCACCCATTTATTCATCCCCTCTCCTTATAAACCACTCATTGATCCAATTACTGGCCTCTCCCCCCTCCTGAACCCCTACAACTGTAGGGTCGAGTGGTTTGATCTCATGGGAAATTCTCTTGGTTATATGCTACCTCCCCCCTCTCCCCCACAAAATCACTCCTTTCCACCACCACCCCATGTCCCTCCCTCGCAGTTTCACATTCCTCCCCTCTCCTGGGCTCCTCTTCCTCCTCTTTGATCTCCCACTGTGATTCTCCTTTCAATAGTAGGGATGATGAGCGAGCAGAGCTCATGACCACTGTGAGAAACATTAAAAATATCTGGAGGACATCAAAACAACCATGCATGAAGTAGAGACTAGGGAAGGCGACCAGTGGCGTCGAGTGGATACTGTGATGGTGCTTCTACAAGACCTTCGAAGATCCATGGTGGACAGAGAGAAAGGAAAATCACAGGCAATGCAGGTCTACATCGGGCCGCGTCTAGATCCAGGTTACTAATTCATCCCCATGCTTTTTGTCTTACTGTCATTATTTTGGCCCTACGTGGCATAGTAGAATTTTTTTACCACATAACATCTATCCCTGTGTGGCCACGTAGATAAGTTTATATCTATGGACTGGACTTCAGATAATGGTGGTTTCCCAAACGGGCACCGTTACCCCCTTTTTTGAACCTGGACACCTGGCAAAGGTGGTTTCCCAACAGGGCACCAATGTCAGGTAGTTAGATAACTTTCAGACATCTGTATTTTTTGACCAAGAATCAATACACACTCTAAATTACAAAAAAAATAAAATAAATAGGAATGCCAAAAACCCTAGACATCCAAAATCCTAACCCTGGGATATGAAGCGCCAAAAGCCATGTGGGCCCCGTTTGGGTAAGTTAGAACATCAACTTCCTAGGGTCGTAACTTTTGCATATGATCTTTGTTTTAAGCACATAATAGCATGGTGGAAAGGTACGATGAGGAGATTCATTTTGCGGGGAATATTGAGGGAACTTACATATTTCTCTTCATTTTCCCAAAAACATCGTTTAGGGCCTCAAAATGGCCCCAGAAGTTAAAAACTGCTAAAAATAGTAAATTACCAAAATTGTCAAAAAATTGTTTTGAGCCAGTTGGAAAAGGTGGGTGGCCACCGATATCCATATGGATCAATCATATCTCCTTAGGAAGCAATGGTATCAATTGCATTGAGTCCACAAGGGAGAGGGAAAAGCATTTGTTGAATCTGCATCTTGGTGAGTTGCTTGCCTTGATGGAGATGTCGCTCTGCTCAGTCTGTGGAAGTCTATCATGAACTTGTTGATGTTGAGTTTGTTCAACAAGTCGAGCTACATGAGAGGGAGGTATGTAGAAGGAATATTTGAGATTTTATGCAACCTTGTCGACCTACTTCGGTTAGATAGAAGGTGCTTGGGGTGAGGCCTTAGTGGTTGCAGTGTCCTTCTGTTCCCCTTTTGAACATATTGTGAAGAAGTTGCATTTTGCAGTATGATATACTACCTTGCGACATTGTTTAGGTGGAACAATAGTCTGAACTACCTCTGGTATTCTATAGAGATGACCCCCTAGAGAAACAATGACACTGTGGGGTTGAGACTCATAAACAACATGGCGTCTCCACATATATGGTTGGCCCAAGAGAACATCACAGAAATCCAATGGGGAAACATCACATAATACCTCATCCTTGAAGGGATGGATGTCATATGAAAATCAACACTGTTGGCTGACATGAAAATCTCATCCTTGGTGAAGCCACCCGATGTTGTATTGTTGTGCGTGTGGTGTTGTCGACAATCCTAATTGTTTGATGACCTCTGCTAAGATGAGGTTCTTATGGATTCCTCTATCAACAATAAAGTGCAGTGGGGTCCCCTTCATCCACATCTGTGAATGCAAAAGGTTCTCCCAATCTTCTGGATATGTTGGCTCTTCTAGTTGAATTGTTGTGATCATGACAATAGTAGTGGGGTCTACACCGATGATCTGTATTTTACCAGTATTTTCATAATCGGGTTCTAAATCAGGGTTCGGCTCCTTGTCTTTGATCTTGGCCACCAATGACTCTTTTGAGCAAAATTCATCGGTGTTGTGCTAAGGGATTTTATGTTATTTAGACTATTTTCTGGTGTCCTTCTTCGTCTTTCCATGACCCTTATTTTCTTGTGGCTTGGACTGGTTTTCAAGAGACTATTTGTTAGGGCCATATTTCTCATACTTTCTTTGTTGCAGATTTGCAAACATAAACTTCCATTTTTTCTCATTATTAAATTTATGCACGATTTTAACAACATATCAGTAAGCAGAACCGAGCGATAAGATGTCCAGAAAATCCATTTCACTTTGGATGTATTTGTGTAGAGCCTCGGGGTATTTCAAAACTAGATGTCGCTTAGATTCTTTGATACCCAACTTGGTGCACAAGGTATGGAAGGTATTTGTGAGCTCTGGAACTTCTTCGCCCCTCTGTTGCCGTAGTGTGGTCCATCTCATGTATTGGTCCTCATAATTGCCAACAGGGCAATATTGTTCCTTTACCACATCCAGAAATAAATCCCAAGTGGGGTTGACCCCATATATTCCAGACTCCTCTAGGGAAATTTTCTCCCAGTAATTTTCCCACCTATGTATGACATGGGGGAGAGCCTTAAGGAGCGTGAAGATGATCTTTTCTCTGTCGGAAAAATTGTGAGCAAAGAAATAACCTTCTAACAGATTTAACCATTTATCTAGGGCATCCGCATCTATCTGAACTTTGTATATAGGAATAACAAAATTGACCTATAGCTTAAAAGGTGAGGTGCCTCCAAAGTTTTCACTTTATGAAGATGTGCTTGATTCTATCGGAAAGTGTTGAATGATGTGGGAAAAATTCTCCATCATTTCATCCCTCTGTCAAGTAAGTGCTTGCTCAAGCAACATATTGATAGAATCGTCTGCTCTGTCATTTTTATTTTCTTCCACCATTGAGGGTTTATTGGGTGTGTGAGAGTCATTTTCCTCAAGAGAGACAAGCTCGAGACCCAACTTGCTATATTCATACGTTGTTGGGGACATCCACTGAAAAA
>ML798472.1:11775-21833 GCA_009831015.1 Picea engelmannii | reverse complement strand
GGAAGTAATACACAACATGGCATTCAAACTCAGTAAATTGTCCATACTAATTAGAATGTGAATGAAACTACTTTAACTGTGCACAATAAACAACTTAAGTGAATATAGAAAAATTTCAACCACAGAAATAGGAAATCATGTGCATCATCTTACTCATAGCAAGTAACATTAACCAAAATAACATAGAGTAAAACACACAGTTTCTATATCAACATTTAACACAAATAAACACACAAATAAGAACACTTATCTTATAAAATATGCAACCCATTGCAAAGGACGAATGTTCCTCCCAACCATATACTTTGTGTTCCATTTCTCAACAACAACTCACCCCCGAGTTGGGGCTATGAATCCACAAGCGACAATGGTCCCTAAGACTGGCTAAAGTCTCCCTCTCAATAGTTAATCCCCATAGCTAATTCCAATCCACCAAATCTCTTCCCCGCTACCTACACAACCTAGGTATGGGATCCCCTTTCACTTCTCACACTCCCTCAGGCCTTCCCAATCTCCTCCAGGGCTTCCAGCATAGGTTGTATAAGAATTCTCTTTCTTGGGACCTTAGGAATTTTACAGTTTCTATAGAAATTTGCAAGAAAATAAAACACTTTATTCTCTTGACATTTTTTGAACATAATATTGCTCATGGGCCTGAAGTCTCTCATTCCACGAAATTTCAACTTCAAATAGATACCAAAAATGCCCACTATGGGTTCCTTCAAGCTTAAACACTCAAAAATCTCTTGTTGTCCAAAAATATCCATGTAAAAACTACTCTCCATGCAAAAACATGAATAACTAATTCTCCCCCTCTACCCATATGAATTCCTGTATTTTCCCAAGACAATTGACTACTCACTCTTCCCAATGTTGATTTTACTTCAACCCCATGCTCCCCAATAACTCTGGGATGTGACTTTTACACCCACCCTCTTACATGAAATCAATGGTTGGATTTGGGAACACTCAATTAGAAAATGGAATGTTCATATTAAGGATAATTAGAAAGAAAAACGTTTGGTCTTAATAGACATGAGTAAAGTCCCCCCATGGACCCCTTCCCTCTCTTGTGGAAACTAAGCCCCCAAATATTCGTCGATGTCCACTTGTAGTTGGTGATACATTATATTTACTATATTCAATATGAATCATTTACATATTACATTGCTTGGCCCTTAACCATACATCACATTTATAATACACATCACTACTTTGGGGTTTGAAAATGGGGATGTTGCAAAAACTATTTGTCAATTTCCATTTTTTTCTAAAATGATTCGACTAAATTATATAGGATAAAATCATTTTACTCTAAAAATAACCAATGTTTTATAGAAACTATATAAAATCCTTAGAAATTTGAACATTTTTACAAAAAAAATATCGAAATATTTCACAGTTCGCATCTTATGAATTACTAAGATTCACCCAATTTTTTGTTCGCCAACAGAGGACGAATACCTTCAGTAAGAACTCACACAACCAGATCAAATATCAACACACTGATGTTTTGACGTTGTAAAACCCTACGGGGAAACATCCACAACTCCAACCAACTCAACCACTTGGATCATTTTATTAATGCAAAAGAACGAGATTACAGAGAGATTTTACAAGAGAGTTTCTCACAATCGATCATTGACAAATGACCCTCCATGCTCTTTAAATAGATAACATGGACTAATCGATTATTAAGCCATGAATCAATGGTTGTTAATATCGAGGAGAATATGAACCATCGTATCACTCTATGTCGGGAACATATCATGACCGTCATATTTCCTAACTACAAATACATATTAATGCACACTAAAGAAACACACTAAGAAACACACTTTTACCTAACGACACAATAGACCAAGTAGATCTTAACTAACTCCTAAGTGTTTAAATATCCTAACATCCCCCCTTAAGAACAACTTGGGAAAGTAATGAAGGATTTACAATAGTGACACAATAGGATAAGGAAGGAGGAATTAGAGCCTATCCCCCCTTAATGACAAATTCCTGAACTCCTAACATAGATCGAAGTTTGGAAAACTTTGCTTCTATAAGACACTTTGTGAAAATGTTTTTAACTTGATCTTCTGTAGGGAAAAAGAGAACTTCAATAACTTGACCATGAATGAGATTTCTGATGAATTGAATGTGTAGCTTGATGTTCTTGTCGCGTTGATGTTGAACTGGGTATTTGGGGAGCTTGATGGCACTCTGATTGTCGCACCAATGGATGTTCAGATGTTGATGCTAGAATCCAAAATATGAAAGGAGTTGTCGAAGCCACAAGGCTTCCTAACCTACATTTATCGATCCTTGGTACTCTAATTCTGCTGAAGAAAGTGAAATATTATGTTATTCCTTAAAGGCCCAAGTGACAAGTCCTGAACCAAGGTTGAAAACATAACCTGCAATAGACTTTCAATCATCAGGGTCGTCAACCCAATCTGAATCAGTGAAACCAACCAATAAAGGAGTCCCCCCTGAACGGTAATGTATCCCAAATTGAATTGTATCCCAGACATACCAAATTATCTTTTTAGTTTATTTCCAATGGATTTCATGAGGTGTTCGCATATACCGGGCAATAATACCAACAGCAAAGGAAAGATCAGGATAGGTATGAGTCAAGTATAAGAGGCTACCAACTAACTAACGGTACAAGGTGGCATCAACTTTGAGAGAAGTATAGGTGGTAGCTAGCTTGAATCCAGGATATAAGGGAGAAGGGGTTGGATTACAATTTTCCATGTGAAAGTGATGAAGAAGGTCATAAGCATACTTAGATTAGGAAAGAAAATTTCCTTCATTGGTTTGCAAAACATGGAGGCTAAGGAAATAGTGCAAAAATCCTAAGTCTGTCATTTCAAATTTCTTGTTAAGGTTGGTTTTCACATGGTTTAAAAGTTTTGAGTCACTACCCATAAGGATAAGGTCATCAACATAAAAGGAAAGGATGATGAGATGGATTCCTACTTTCTTGGCATAGATATTAGGATTAGAATGGAATCTAGAGAATTCGGTGTTAATAAGAAAATTTTCCATTTTGGTATACCAAGATCGGGGAGCTTTCTTACAACCATAAAGACATTTCTTAAGGTGACAAACAAGGCTAAAGTCATTATGGACATAGCCAGGAGGTTTCTCCATGTATATTTATTCTCACAAATATCCATGCAAGAAGGCATATTTAACATCCATCTGATGGACCTCCCATTTATGTGAGGCAACAAGGGAAAGAACAGAGCGGATGGAATTCATTTTTTCTATAGGGGAAAAGGTTTCATTATAGTCAATTCCTTCAACTTGGTAAAATCATTTGGAAACTAATTGAGCCTTACGTCTTCCAACACTTCTATATGACGCATACTTAGTTATGTAGACCCATTTACATCTCACAAGTTGTTTTTCTTTTGGAATAGGTACAAGATCCCAAGTATTGTTTTCCATTAAAGAATCATACTCTTGATTCATTGTTGTATCCCAATCTAGATGGCCTGAAGCTTCTACAAATGTCTTTGAATCATGAGTCTCTGAAAATTGATACAAAATAGAAGAGTCTCATTGGAATTGTGAATGTGCCTGACATTGATCTGAAGTATCATCGACAATATCACTAGTTGCATCTCGTGTTGAACAAACCCATCTAGGAAGCATTGGAGTTGTTGTTGGTTTAGGTTCAAAGAACTCATCTGAAGGAAGGTGAGCAGGTGGAGGTGTATTTTCATCCTCACTGTCATCATTTGAAGAAGAAACCAGAATAGGAACAAAAGAAGGAACAAACATCAAAGATGCCTCGCAGGATGAAGAAGGCACAATCACCGAATTAGGCTCGCAGGCCAAGCAATTTTCATCAAATTTAACATCTCTTATTATAATAATTTTATTAAAATGTGGTTGAAGAAGTCTATAACCATTGACATCTTTAGAATAACCAACAAATATACACTTCTCACTTTTAGGCTATAATGCTTTCCTTTTCTCATCAGGAATGTGAGCCGATGATATACTTCCAAATAGATGGAAGTGACTTACTTATTGTTTAATTTATTCCAAGATTCTTCTAATGTTACATTTTTAAGAGCCTTTGTGGGAGTGTTATTTACTATGTAATTTGCACATTTGATAGCTTCTTCCCAATACTTTAGACTTAATCCCTTAGATTAGATCATACAATTAGCCATTTCTTTTAATGTGCAGTTCTTTGTCTTAGTAACACCATTTTTTTGTGGTGTATATGGAACAATGTAGTTGCATTTTGATGTCATGTGTAATGAAGTAACTTGTAAACGTATTGTTCACATATTCGTCTCCATTATATGTTCTTAACTTTTCAATTTGATGTCTAGATTTCTTTTCTACAAGGGCCTTGTAGGAAAAAAACTTGTCAAAAACTTCACTCTTAAGTTTTAAGAAGTAAACCCAAGTACGTCTAGAAAATTCATCAATGAAAGTTAAGAAATACTTGCACCCAGAAAAACAAGGAGAAGAAAGTGCACCACACAAATCACTGTGAACAATATGCAAAGGGACCAAGGCATGCTAAGAGGCACGTTTGTCAAAATTGTCCTGATGATGTTTGTCGAGAACACAACCGGCATGAACAACATCTTTGCATGAAACAGGAGGAAGATCAGTCACCATCTATTGATTACATAGTTTCTCCAATGAGAGATAGTTTAGATGACCAAACTTCCCATGCCAAAGTTTTCTCAAGTCATCGCTATGAGCAATAAAAACTAGGGAAAAATGATGATGACCCAAAGTTGTCAAACTTGTACAACCTTGTAATATCATCAACAATTCCAGTTGGAAGAACATGCTTAGGATCGTTTAGATCCTTGATTACAAATTGGTGAGGTGAAAACTCTATGGTTTTACCTTCACCTGAATGAGTGATTTGATATACTGATAGAAGGTTGTAAGAAAGACTTGGAACACATAATACATCATTTAAATGACCATTATCTACTTGAACTATTCTAGATCCCACAACACTAAGAGATCTATCATCACCAACACATATTTTCTCGGTGTTGCATTCATTTAGAGCAGAAAATATGTCTTTAGCCTTACCCATATTATAAGATTCTCTAGAATCAATAAGCCACTCATCAGAAGAAGAAGTAGAAGACATATTGAAGGAGAAACCAGAAGAAGAAAGTGCATGTCCATGAGAAGAAGTAGAAGAAGAAGAAGTAGAATCAATATTGATGTTGTTCTTCTTCGTTGTTGCTTCTAAAGTTGCCATATTATTGAAACATTTAGACTCATTATGACCATCTTTATCATGAAAGTTTCAATGTTTGTCAGTCTTCTTATTTTTATATTTTTCTCATTTGTCACCATTAGGAGCTTAAGTTGTCTGAGCAGTTTTGGGACCCTTACGTTTCTTTTTGTTGTAGAAAAGATGTTTCTTCTTGGGATTCTTGGGTTTATATTTCTATTATCCAACTAAGGCTTTGTTGGAGGTACTTGCAGTGTTGATCACTCCAAGTTGTACAAGCTTATCTCCCTCTCTAATCAAAGAAGCACAAAAGCACTCAATAGTGGTTTTTTTATAAGTTGTCACTAGAGCCTCTCTGATGGCATAAAAGGTAGATACAAACACAGAATATGCACTACCTAGCTTAGAGAGAATAATATAGATAGATAAAATTATGAATAAAGTGCATGTCCATGTTTATCTCACATTCTTCACATAAAATTCTGAGTGTTTTAAACTTATATAGATAGTCTCCAATGCAAGAAAAATAACTTGGATTTAAAGTTAGTACTTTATTTTATAGTTGTTGTGCTCGAATAATATTGAGTTTACCAAACATAGATTCAATCGTTTCCCAAGATTCATCGAGGTCATGAATTTCTTTAAGGTGGAACCTTAAATCAAGAGAGATGGACATTCTTATTAGTCCACATGGTTCATCACTCCTATTAGCCCATTTGGCTTTCTTATCAGCATTAGTGGGTTCTTTTTCCTTTCTCAAGGTAATCCAGTACAAGCATTTACTTATTAATAAATCCTCCATATGAGATTTCCATTGGAACTAGTTGGTGTTGGTAAGAAAAAGATTACTAGAATAATCCATATTAAATATGTAGATAATATGGATTTAAAAACTGAAACTGATGATCTGGATAAAAATATCTCAAAAATTATGCGGTTTAAAAAAAACGACACTAAAAACGGACTTTGGATGTGAAAGTTATGTCATTTTTAAAAAAGGTCATAAACAGTAACCAAAGGACCACGTGGTGGCGTAAATTTCTTTATAAAGTGACCCACTTTTATAAAAAGAAGTTGAGATCACTTTTACAATAAAGTTACTTTATAAAAGAAAAGCCGCGTGCAAAATAAATAACTCTAAAATAAATTTTTAAAGATACTTATAGTGATTCACTTTTATACTTGATGTGAAATAGACTTTACAATGTAGCAAGAACGTTTTCAAAAAAAGTAACAAAAAGAGAGACTTTAACTGAGGAATTTTGAGTTAATAAGGCAACTTTTAACCAAATGGGTTAGAAAAACATATTGTATTGTTTAGAAAGAGGAGTGGGGGTGTTAGTGTTGTCATTGTTGTTGAATATGGCCTTGGAGAGCATTCTAAAAAACATTCTTTTCACATAAGAAAAAAATTTCGCTTCTTGTTGACAACAATGGTTAGATCTCAGTTAGTTTACTCGAAAAACATACATTTTACTATATGTTTATGATTTTATGAGATCGCATAGGGAGCATGGAAAAGAGCATATTCATATATAAAATAGTAGAAACCCAAAAACAAATAATATAAAACCAAAATAATACTCTGCAGAATTTCAAAAATGGTGTATCTAGGCTTTATACCTTCGGATCTTACTGAAATGGCCGTATCTTGGGCAAACAAAAACATTTTCGAGTGAAAAAAAAAGTGTTCCTAGATTAAATGAGTGCTCCAGATGCAATGTAATAGTAATATCAGCATATAAATGTACACAAATGGAATAAAATGGAGATGATACAACTCGGCTTCACGATCTCAATCTACAACATGAGCGGGTCTTCAAACAGGCTTTAATACCATGCTCAACAACAAAGGTATTACAACAAAGGATGAACACCTTCAATAACCACTCACAAAACCATATCAAAGATCAACACACCGATTTTATGTCGTGGTAAAAGCCCTACAGGGAAACATCCATTGGCCCAACCAACGCGACCACTTGGAGCAGATTATTAATGCAAAAGAAAAAGATTGTAGAGATATTTTACAGGATATTTTCTCACAATTGATCATCGGCAAATGACCCTCCATCATCTTTAAACAGAGATCATGAACTAATCGGGTATTAAGTCATGGATCAATGGTCATTAAGATCAAGGAGAATATGAAGCATCAAATCACTCTATGTTGGGAACATATCGTGACTGTCAAATTTTGTAACTACAAATGCAGACTAATGCATACTAAAGAAACAAACTAAGAAACACACATTTACCTAACGACACATTAGACCAATTAGACCTTAACTAACTCCTAAGTGTCTAAATATCCTAACAGTTTCTACACTTTAAAGTAAATATGGATACTTAAAATTTTCTTTCTCTATAGCATTGTGGCCTTCGACAAGGACTAATAATGTCGACGAGCCATACAACCTTGTTTCATACATAATGTTAATGTTATAATACATGGCATGTGCATAGCCTTAGTCTATGTCCATGAAATAATTAAGAGCATGTGTTTCCTTTTAAGAGATCACATGTTCGCATTTGGAAGGGAGTAGGGTATGTACACCTTAAAATTAAATTAATATTCTTATTAGTCTACTGAAAAATGATGGAAATTGATTAGGTCAACAACATAATAGAGTGTCATATCTCTCTTGTGTTCATTCAATCTTTTTCAATATGTGATATTTTCAACAATTTCCAATCGGGGAAGGAATTAATGTCATAAGGGGGCACAATACTATTCTTGGTGTGGAAGAAGATTGTTATGTCTCAATATTAGGGAAGGATTTAATGTTGGTGGGGCCATAAATTATTTTTTGATATCATCAGTTTCATATAGGTGGACCCATGTTATTTATGCATTTATTACTTTTAATCTAACGCTACCACTAAATGTCACTGCCATGAAGGTAGATGGAAATCAGAAGATGAATGAAAAGGATGGAGAATGCCTTAATTTATTGTAAAAAGCGTGATAGATAATAATCTCATTCCTTAAAAATACTTTTTGGATGTAAAAACATTATTTATTCCAAATTCTTAACCATGTATTTATTAATTACTAAATTTATTCATTAACTATATATCTATCAAACTTTGTTTTTTGTTATTACAAATCTTTGATCTTTTATTATCATTATAAAATCCCTAAATTATTTCATCATTTTCATTCTCATGTGTAGGAAGTATGCTAGTTATAATAATATGCCCAAATTTGGCTCAATCTTTGTTAACATGTTTTACAATTTTGTAATATGTTTGATTTGGGTTTCCTACATACTCAACCACTTCATCATTCAAAGCATGTTCTATGTGAGTATTATATCATCAAATTTGGGTTTCCCATATTCTCATCCAAGTTTCCCATTTTTATTATACCAATAGGTGTCCCTATATTGGAAATGGGGTTTCAGAATATATAATATTTTAATGATAAATATTACATAAATGACCAAAATTTTAACAAGGAATGGTATTAAAATCAAAACCCAATCATGAGCGTTTTTTCCTTTATAATTTATTTTTTTCCTTTATCCTTTCATTTTTTCCTTAATTGTGGCTAGATGTTAATGCAGTTCATTTCATTTTTCCTTAATCATGACCAGGTGTCCTAGTGGTTCATTTTCTTTTTCATGCCTTCCTATTTGTGGTTCAATTTCACAATGAATTTTGTGAGAACAGTAACTCAGGTGCTTTCACCACTACATCGCGATTTAGAGATGCATACTAGGTTAGGGGATCGATAGATTCAAGTTGCGGAATTGATAGGTTGAGACCACTTTAATTTTACATTATCATTGAAATTTTTATTTTAATAATTAACGTGGCTTTCATAGGTGCTTGAAAGTGTTGAATGACATCCAGAAGGTGATGAGGAGGTTTATTTTCTCTCGTACTTGAAAGCTCCATTGGATCAACTATGAGGGGCGATTTTGATTTGTTTTTATATGGAAAATTGGTATATGAACTGCCATCCCCATATTGAGTACAATTTTTGATACAACAATCAATGAGTCCCAATTCAATTCATATAACCAAGCTAGGTTAATATTAACTAGTGGGTTGTATTATTCTATAGCGTGGCCTTAAGAGTTAATATTAACTATTGGGTTGGATTAATCTATAGCATGGCCTTAAGAATTAATATTAACTATTGGGTTGGATTAATCTATAGCGTGGCCTTAAGAATTAATATTAACTACTAGGTTGGATTAATGTATAATGCGACATTAGTAATCTGCAAAAGTTCCTTGGGCAAGGGATAACCTCAATCATGATGCACCAACAATAATTAATCAATTAAATGATGTTTCCATGCCATCCCCAAATGTTATGTTGTAGTTGCTCAATTTTATATCGATATGTCTCAGATGTATCAATCAATTTTGATATCTCATGCATCTCTTTTTGGTTGATGTTTTGAAAGAAAACAGTATAAACAACACTATTAACCTCATAAACCTTGTTAGCATTGTATTTTTTTTTTAAACTCAATTTTTTTGTTATTTCAATTTGGCATTCTACCATAAAAATATCAGAAAAGATAACCATTGTGAATTTTAGTGTATTTTAATTTTTGACTTATGGGTAAATAGTTTTTTAGTTGTTCCATGCAAATGAAGTATTACATTTGTTTTAGGGAATTTCTTTTGAAATTTATATTCAACATTGGTTTGTCGTTACGAACTGTAAGATGATAGGTTAGTTTGAATTTTCTATTAAGATTAGCGTCACAACATTTTTTAGTTTAACGATATAGAATCCCAAATAATTTTTGGGAATGGAACCATTCATGTTTATTTTACGACAATTGAAGGTGATATTTGAAGGCTCTTGA
>ML798472.1:0-11675 GCA_009831015.1 Picea engelmannii | reverse complement strand
GTACCCATGAACATAATAGGTTGGCTCATGATCAGACCCCCTATCCTCGTAATTAGGTCCTGTTTGTTTATTTTTCTTGGGACCCTCTTGTTTCTTGCTGAGAGGCCTTTTATTGCCTTCTCGGGGATCCCTGAGTGAAACATCTCTAGGTTTTATTCTTATTGGATTTTATCTTTTACCAATTGATTTTACCTTCTGTTCCTTTAGCCCCTTCTTCCCAAGAGATAATAATGCAACCCCATAGACAGATCATCCTAATGTCTAGACTAGGGGAATGGGGTAGATGAGTGGAAGACAAGATGAAAAGTGATAATATGATGGGAGCGGACGATGGCTCTTCAGAAATCCCCCTGGTGGCAAACCAAAACCTATGGGTATAGTCTTGCTAGGGCACCCTGTCAATCCCCCCAACCATGGTCATGTGGGTCAATTTAAGATCCAAGTAGTTGTTATAAATAAAATGAGTAAGATGCATATATGTAAAGGCTATAATGATAAAAAATGACACTTACCATGATACCTGGACCAATTACCTCATGAAGTAAGAGCCTTCTCCGATACAGGACTAGACTGATGGTGATGGATGTTGTTGTTGGTAACAAGACAAGTCTGATGAAAGAGAACAAAGATGGGCCCTTCAGGGCCATTCTCAGGTCAATCTTTCTCTCGGTACTCCATGTCTTGGACATGTGGGCCTCGATACATGATCTCCTAGTTATCCACAGAAATTGGGGATAACATCTGGCTCCAACTCGGGGACATGTGCTCACCGTAGAGCACATGAGAACCTCAACATATCTAGAATAATCTGTAGACTTGCTCACACTCGAAGAGGGCATCAGTAACAAAGGTGTGGTGGTATTTCCATCCCGCAATATATATATATATATATATGTATAGGACTAAAATAAAACAATTAATGTGCAAGTGAGGAAGGAAACTACCATGAAATGCAAATCGTATAATACATGGAAAATGCCTACCTACCTATACTTACTTATGGAATTAGGTCTCTGGGGGGTAGTAACGCTTGATTTGTAAAGCGTTTATTGGCAACTTCAGGATTTCTCCTTCCATGGTCTCCAAGTTGAAAGAATTCATACCTGCACAACTCATGATTTTATAAGGGCCTCCCCACAGACTGTCAAATGTTTTGTGCATATCAGGTTTTTCCTTTCTCTTATCCCACAGTAGTACAAGATCTCCCTTGGCGAAGTTTCTCTCCTTGCTTTTATGATCAAAAGTGTTCTTTATATTTTATTGATTTCTCATCATCTGACCCAAGTTACTTCTCCTCGTCTCATCTAGCTCTATTAGCTGATTGATCCTTCCTTGGATTAATTTTGCATTTGTGGCGTATTGCTGAGAAAAAAAAATATAGGGATCTGGAAGTTCACAGGAAGCTTTGCTTCAAGTCCATATACCATCTCAAAAGGATTTTTTCCTATGGAATTCTTTGTTGTTATTCGATCTGCCCATACTGCATATTTTATTTTGCTATCCCATGACCTTTTATTCTCTCCGACAACCTTCTTCAGAATGTTCATGAGGTTCGTATTGGTTGATTCTGCTAATTCATTTCCTTGTGGATAGTAGTTGGAGGAATGGGATAGGGTAATGCCATATTTGAAACAAAATTCTACCATAGCATAAGAGCTGAAATCTTTGGCATTATCTATAGTGATCTTGGAAGGAGCACCAAACCTAGTTATGATTTGGTCTTCTAGAAATTTCATGACTACTTCCTCGGTGGCTTTATTGGTGGGAATATATTCGACCCATCTAGTGAAATAGTCTATAGATATTAGGATCCATCGGTAACCATTACTTGAATTGTCTTTAAATTCACCAATAAAATCCAATCCCCATTGCTGAAAAGGCACTTCTACCACCACAGGCTTTAAAGGTTGTGCAAGGAGTTTTAGTTTTCCTGTGAAGTACTGGCAAGGTTGGCAAGATCAGACGTGTTGGTAAGTGTCCGAAAAAAGTGTTTGCCAATAATAACCGGCCCTTAGAATTTTATGGGCAGTAGTACAAGCAACAAAATGTCCACCACAATGTCCAGAGTGCAATTATTCCAATATATTCTTTGCTTCGTCCTTGTTCACACATCGAAGTATAACACCATTAGGATTTTTCCAGCCAAGTACATCCTCAGTCAAGCAGTATTTCATGGCCTTCAATCTCAAAGCCCTTCTCTTATAATCCACTAAATGATTAGGGAAAGAAAAATTATTTAGATAATAAATGATATCAAAATAGCACTCATCGTGTTCTAATTCATTGATCATCACATTTACTTTCTCACTTTCACCCATCTGTATGGCTTCTTGGTTTCTCTCAGTTAACATTTGGGCCAAACCTTGTCCCTTTATTATCTTGGTGGGTTTTATTTCTATGTCGTACTCCTGGATTTTGGAAACCCACTTCCCTCGAGTACCCATGCATTCTTGTTGTGATAAGACATCCTTCACAACTGGGTATGGGACATAAGCCTTGATTTTATTATATCCAATGTAGTTTCTGAAGTGTTTTAGGGATTTGACTAAGGCATAGGCTTGTTTCTCTGTAATGGAGTAATTTAATTCTGAATCTGTTAGAAATTTGCTCATAAAGGCCACATGGTGTTCATAACCATCCACATCTTTTTGCATGAGGACCCCTGCAATAGTGTCTTGATATGCAAACGAGAATATTATGTAATCCTGCAAGAAATCAGGACTAATCAAGACAGGGGCTTGGGGGATGGATTTTTTGATGTCTTCAAAGGATTTGTTGGTTTCATTTCCCCACCTGAAAGAAACATCCTTTTTTAGTAGAGCACTCAAAGGTCTTATCCTCTTGGCAAATTTTGGTACAAATCTATGGATGAAATTGATTTTTCTGAGAAAGGATTGTAAATATTTCTTATTGGCCGGAGGGCGGACATCTTTAATAGATTAGACTCTTTCAGGATCAATGGAGACTCCTATTTATGAAGCCATGTGTCCTAACATTTTCCCTTCATCAATCCCAAAAATAGATTTCTTGGGGTTTAGTGAGATACCATACTTTTTGCATCGCTCAAAAATAATCCTAAGGTGAGAGAGATGGTATTCTATCTTTGGACACAACTGTAGGGTCATCTTGGTAAATCTCTATGATTTTTTTTATGAGTTCTTTGAAGGCAAAATCCATTGCTCTCTGAAAAGTGGCACCAGCGTTCATAAGGCCAATGGGCATCCTTAAGTACATAAAAGTTCCCCAAGGTGTAGTGAAAGCAGTTTTGAGTTGGTCTTTGCTTCTGAGTAAGACCTAGTTATACCCCGAGAATCCATCTAACATAGACATCATCTTTGCCCCTGTGATCCACTGGAGCAGATGTTCCATGTTTGGGAGGGGATAGTTATCCTTTAGTGACAACTGGTTTAGGTTATAGAAATCAACACATAGGCAGATATCACCATTTTTCTTCCGAACAACTACCAAGTTTGACATCCAAGAAGAATACCTGATAGGGGCTATGATGCCAACGTCGACCATTTTTTGGATTTCCTTTTGTATTTGGCCTGCCAACTTTGGGTTGATATGCCTTAGCTTTTGTCGGAAAGGTTTGGCCCCTTCTACAAAAGTTATGGCGTGTTGGATGACATCCCCCCTATAGGATTTCAAGTCATCATAGTTCCAAGAAAAAGTATCTCTGAATTCTCTAATGAGCATTAATATTTCCTCTCTTTCCTTCTTGGTGGTGCTCTTTCCTATTTTGACCATCCTTGGGTCCATATCTGTACCAATATTGAATTCCATGGCTTCTTCAGCCTTCTTGTTGGTTCTCTTTCCTTTGAGGTTGTCATGCCTATCAAAAAGGTTTTCTAGAGGAATACAACCCTTTGGTAGGGTATTACTTTGTAGGTTAATGACTCCTAGATCCATAGAATCAGCCAAGAAAGAAACTTGTGAATCAATAAACTCTTTGTTGTTATCCATGAATCTGATAATCTGATCATCGTCCTCAAACACCTGCTAATGTTCCAAATTGTCAGGAATAGAAGGCATAAAAAGGACCTCCATCTTGCATAAGTTATGAAAAGATCCTTCACATGGATGTAAGGTAGAAGCATAGATGGCTAAAGCATCAGCCACATGGTTTTCTTCTCGAGGAACAACTTCGATTGACACTTTTCTTAAGGATTTTGAAAGGTTTTGAGAAACATCTCGATACTTTTTGAATTTTTCATTCTTAGTGGAAAATCTCATAAAAACTTGTGACACAATGAGGTCTGAGTCTCTCTTCACCCACAGGATTGTCAATTGCTAGGTTAAGACCAAGAATCAAGGCTTCATACTCAGTGATATTGTTGGTGCAATGGAACTCCAATCTATTGCAATGGTAAAAGACTTCACCTGAAGGGGCTATTAAAACTACTCCAGCACCAGATCCAGAGCTTGAGTGTGATCCATCAAATTCCAAGGTCCAGATTCCTTTAGTCTCTTCAACGATATCCATGTCTAACTTCCCTTCTTGGATGAACCAATCATTAAGGCCACTATTGATGCACAAAAGTTGGTCACTTGGTTCATTTGAGGTCTCAACTAGGGAGCCAACGAGAGGTTCATTTTAGATGGTAAAGAACCCCCCTTTAGGACGAGGGATGGTTACTTTGGATTGTTGTTCATGAACACTTCCATTCAAATGTTCTATGAGATCCTTGTGAAGGATAACCCCCAAATTATTTACATCATTTATAATGACTACATTCATCAAGAAAGGAGCACTGGGGCATAAGTTAAAGGCCACTTCGAGGTTGTTAATGATCTCCTTTGCAAAGTCATCTCCAGTATTTGTTTGTGAGAGAGTTAGACCTAAATGACACATAACCTCCTCTGTCATTATGTTGGTTGTAGCACTTGGATTTATGAGACAATTGTGGAGGAGAGAGTCCTTTACTTGGAGAGTGGTAATAAAAGGTGTGGGCTCACGAATTTTGGAGGTAGGGTGTCCCACTTGGTGGATAAAAAGAGAGAGATCTCCAGGATGATTCTACTCAACATTCTTAGGTAAGATAGCTTCGGCTTCATCCTTAGGATGGGCCTCTTTTAAAGAGGGTTCTTGGGGAATGACCACACTTTCATGGGAGAGGATCCGTTTTCTGTTAGTGGGTGCAATTTCGATTTGGAAGATCTTTAGAAGTTCAGGATCCTCAATGGGCTCATTACCAAGGCCCCATGGTTCACAATTTTGTGTTAGATCCCTATGGTGAATGAAATCTTCAAAATCAAGGTTCCTTTCAATCTGGAAGGCCAAGTCTTGTGCTTCTTCTAAAGTTGTTGGTGACTGGTCTTTGACTTCAAATTGTATGGTTCCTTCCAAAGAGGACAAGAAATGATCGATGATGGCTTGCTCTGAAGCCATCTTTGATTGGACCTTTTTGAGGAGAAGGTTAAACCTATCACTAAAATATCTGACATCCTCACAGGGTCCTTTGCAAATGTTAAGGTATTGGGAGAAGGAGTCCTGTGAATGCTCATTATCACACCACCTTATTTTAAAGGCCTTATGTAGTTATTTAGGGTTCTTTATGCTTCCCTTAGGGCACCCATGGATCCACTTTTTAGCATCACCTACAAGGGAACTAGAAAAAAGCCTCATGAAGACATCCAGATGTTCTTGACCAGGGAAATGAAAATAAAAGCTATTACAAAATTGGGTCCAATGTGAATTTCCAGGGGTTCCTTCTCTCGAGAAAAATGGTAGCCAAGAATTTGCATCCTCGGGTAAGTCATGCAGCCCCCCTTGGATGTTACCAAAGTCAAAATAGTTGAAACTCTCTGAGTAAGACCATTTGCGAGGATCAAGATTGATTGGGGGTGCAGATCTTGTTAGAGGGATAGTAGCCACAGTAGAGGGATTTGAGTATTGTTTCCCACTACGGGTCATCATTAGTGGAGTCGCCGGATAATTTACTTGAAATTACCAAAGAAACAAGAAAAAACACCCTTAGTGGAGTCGCCAGGTAAGCTTGTAAGAAAAGGTCTATGAGGCAAGGCTTACCAAAAAGTTTTGTCGTTGAGGAAGATTGACTCAGTGTTCCCCGACAATGACGCCAAAATGTTATCGCGCAATTTGTAGTTTAGGTTAAATGATAAAGGATAGAGGCCAAAATGGTGTAACAGGAACCCTCCCCACACAATGTTACCATAATGGGGAGGTTCTTTCTATTTAGAGAGGTTAAACTAGGGGAGACATCCCTGGTAACCTGGTCACCACAAAGATCAGAAAGTTCGGTTAATCAGCTAATAAAGAAGTGTATGCCCAAAGAGAACACCTGCCTGGAACAAGACAACAATAGAGAATATATGCAGACTATAATTCAGTGGGTTAGTACTTCATATGACTATCTGATATCAAATATTTAAGCAATGTAAAGCAATAGATATCAATGAGGTCAATGTTTTGTCAATTAGCTATGGAAAACGCATCAATTCATCAATAACTATCGAGATGATAAAGCTAACAATGTATCCAACCAACACTTTACTCAATAAATGCTTTAAATCATCATCCAATTTCTTATAAAAGACAAATTTTGCATCAATATGGAATAACCTAGTGTGACATCAACCTAGTTAGGGTTAGTCAATTAGTTAGGGTTTCAAAATTTAAAGTTTTGAGATTTTTGTTTATCACTTTCACTTCAACGTTGTGTGTCTAAGATCAGTGCCTAAGGGTATATGGAGTCAAACAAGAAGAGGGCACAAGTTTTTGAAAGGATGAAGGCTACAGACAAGAGGGAAGGGTTCTAGAGTGTTGCAATGGCAGGACCCTAGAATCAAAACCCTAGGGGAAAGAGGCTCACTCTGGTGTTTCTTAAGCAAGGCCTTGTGATATTTCCTCCTTCTTTAGGTCAACTTGGCAAAACAACAAGCATAAATGATAAATCTAACTAGAGGATGAGGTGAGAGAAAGTGTTGCAATGGCAAGGGTTTCAAACCCTGGAAGATGGCGACCCTAGGTGTAGATAACCTAGGCCTAGGAAATCACCCCATTTTCACCTTTAAAATCAAAGCTAGCTTAAGTGAAGAAGAAAGAGGAGTGTAGCAAAGGCTAGGCTCAATCTCTCTTCTTCAATGGTTGAAAAAATTCTCTCTAAGGGGATATGAAACAAGGACCTACTTGTGTGCTTGTTACCTAGGGTTTTAAAATTAGCAATTTTATAAGTAAATGCAAGAATGTAAACCTAACAACCATTCAATTAAGAATTTTTGCAAGAAAAACACTTAGATATCACGAAGAAAAGCATGTGTAAGCCCTAGTTGTAAACCTTCCTTGAAGAGAAATGCCAAAATATGCCAAAACATCCTTCCATCAACAAGTGTGCCTCACTTAGAACACAAATTTACCCTAGTAGGGTGCAAAAATCAAACCTCACAAGTGTGAGTTGTTGTGTTCTGTCCAAATGAGGGAAAAACATTCTCAATATGTACTGTATCATGACCCTTTAATTAATTTTAGGTCATTGAAAATAGTCGACAAGGCTACAAACCAAAAATCATACTGTTTTACATTAAACTATTAAATGAAACCCTAAATGAGCAATAAACAGGACGTCAAGCCCCTCTGAGGGAGATGTTGGGCCTTTCTAGGGAAAAATACAACACAAGATGACAAACGTTGGCCCTCTTTGGGCCTCCAAACTCTGCCACATGTGCCAAACTGCCCTGTCAAACTGCCATACACGGGAGGTGACGTCATGGCTCCTAGACGATGTCCTGGTCCATCAAAGGGACACGTTCCACCTGTAGTGGGTCAACCCCCCTGGGTTGGGCTCAGCCAAAGTGTCCTGGATGAAACGTCCTTCTTCTTCTCATGTGCAAAGGCTCGACCAATCACTATCCTATCTCTTCCCCTTATGCGGTCCCAACAACCATCTGATGGGCTCTTCAGCCGCATGGAGGTCCGAACTAATCATCTCCCCATGTGTACCGATCCACTTGGTACCTATCCATCAGGCATGGTCCTACACATCAAAAACTTTTCCCTCCATGGGCTCATTAGTCATAGGGATCATAGCAATTTTAATCATGTTTCATCATTAATATTATCAAATATATGCATAAAAACCCTGATATATCATCCAATAGCTCAAAAATATTACAAAGGCCTACAATACAAAGATGAAGAAAAAGACAAAACACCCTATTGGGCTAGCATCCATAAGAAAATGAATGTCTCCAAGGGGTATCATCCAAGCCATGTAAATCAATGTGATGTGGTAAAGGGATGTCTAGGATTAGGGTAGAGTGAGAGTTAGGGATGCATGGTCTTACCTGTGGGTTCCTTTGTAGAAGGCGAGTTGTACCTGTCATGGATGCAAGTTCTTTCCAAGCCCCTTTCCCCTTTTATTGTTATCTTATTTTTTTCTTTTCATTCTTTTTATCTAAGGACTAATCGGAGGAAACTGCCTTGGCGTGGTGACCAGAGCTAATAGTGTTACCCACAAGCACCTTCACAGAAATGATAAGGTTGGCTCATGATGAGACCCCCTTTCCCTTGGCCATGCAACCAAAGTTCACTACCCTTGCATTGTAACCAGATGATGGAAATGTCATACTGCTAAGTACCCATGAACATAATAGGTTGGCTCGTGATGAGACCCCCTATCCTCGTAATTAGGTCTTGTTTGTTTATTTTTCTCGGGTCCCTCTTGTTTCTTGCTGAGAGGCCTTTTATTACCTTCTCAGGGATCCCTGTGTGAAACATCTCTAGGTTTTATTCTTATTGTCTTTTATCTTTTACCAACTGCTTTTACCTTCTGGGCCTTTAGCCCCTTCTTCCCACGAGATAATGATGCAACCCCACAGACAGATCATCCTAATTTCTAGACTAGGGGAATGGGGTAGATGAGCAGGAGATAAGATGAAAAGTGATAATATGATGGGAGCAGACGATGTCTCTTCAGAAATCCCCCCGTTGGCAAACCAAAACTTATGGGTACAGGGTTGCTAGGGCACCCTATCAATCCCCCCAAACATGGTCAAGTGGGTCAATGCAAGATCCAAGTAGTTGTTAGAAATAAAAGGAGTAAGATGCATATATATAAAGGTTATAATGATAAAAAATGACACATACCATGATACTTGGACCAATTACCTCATGAAGCAAGAGCCTTCTCCGATATTGACCAAACCGATGGTGATGGATGTTGTTGATGTTGACAAGACAAGTCTGATGAAAGAGAAGAAAGATGGGCCTTTTAGGGCCATGCTCAGGTCAATCCTGCTCTTGATACTCCATGTCTAGGACCTGTGGGCCTCGAGACATGATCTCCTAGTTATCCCTATAAATTGGGGATAATATGTCTTTCAAGATTTGGTACAGTAGAGTCAGGGTAGATTTAGCATGCATTTTGGGTATGCATATCGTTGTGTTAACTACCATGCGCCCAACTATCACTGCCTTAAACCACGCATCCAACTATCACTGTGTTAACCTAAACGCATGTGCATGGTAACGCTTGATATCCCAAAAATAAGTGGTCACTGCTCTCGAATTGATGCGTCCAACTACCATTGCCTAGTAACCATTTATATATAAAAAAACAAAAAAGCGTGTCCATTGCTCTCGAATTAATGTACATTAATCTTCTTAAATAATTGAACATGGCAATGAACATTCTATACATATTGATTAATCCTTAATTAGTTAAATGTGGCAATGAATGGTTAGGGTAGTAATTCCTTAAATCTATTAAGTAAATGTGAAAAAGTAAACAAGGAAACATATGCATTCATAAATGCAAGGAAGTTATTAATATTAAATCTCATTCATTGATTTGAGTGTAAGACGAAGAATATTCCAACATCATTAACTGTTAGCCATCAGATTGAAATTTGTAATTAAAAGACTCATTAAATCATCAATTCTAATAGGGGGGACACCTATCAAATACTTCTCTTTACTCCATTCTTTGATTTTAATTGCACCCTTATTTTTCTTATAGTTCACTTATAAGATACCAAAATACTTATTCCCAGCACCACCGAACATCAATTAACCTGCAATATAGAAGGTTCCTACATCCACGAGTCACTACTATTAAACATAACAAGCACCTCTACAGTCTTATTCATTTTAAAGAAAATTCTTATCCTAAGTCTTTTTTTTTCGATTTTGTAGGTATTTGCAAAACTAGTTGCAGCCTAATTATCTAAGGAAAGGATAGTCATTAAGTTAATTGAAATCTCAGCTCTATGCTTTCTATCTACAACTTAAAAACTAAGTGGCTATAGGCTTCTCGCTTGCTCAAATGGGCTAAAGGATATGGAAAGGGCTAAGGCCCTAAAGGATCTAGAAAGGGATAAGGCCCTAGGTTTACCACTTGCTCGAATGGACCAAAGAACATGGAAAGGGATAATGCCCTGGAATGGGTTCTTCTACAAGATATGAATCTATAGGAATGCTTTAGATGTGTTCAAGTTATTCATATCACTGTGCAGTCATATCCTCTCGTACTCTGTCATGCTTAGGAGCAACAAGGACTGATATCCATGTGGGTTGGGACTTCGGCCATCAATGCAACTCTCAATCTCTGATACTTATTTTTTCTTTAGCCTTTATGGAAAAAGTAAATTATGAACATGAACATAGGTATTCTGGGACGACAAGGTGGTGGAATGGCCAGGTGGGGTGGTATCCAGGAGGAGGTGGCTATGAGTGGCACATCATAGCCTTGAACATCATTCCTTTGAGTGAAAGGCACATACACCTTGTAGACATCAACTGCAATTCCTGAGAAAGAAATCATTGACTTTGTGGTTGTGAGTGAATAATTTAGTTTGCTTGTTTTTAAAAATTAATTTAAAAATATGACAACTATGAGGAATAAATCGCCTACCACCACTAGGGATTATTTAGTCCCATCAATCAAATCCAACTAATAAAAAATATCATTTTTAATATTTAGAAAATATTAAAAATATATTTGAATTAAAAAAAAATGAAATAAATATTTTTGATGGAAAAGTAGACAAATACATTCCAAGATGCACCAAAATGCACCAATTAATGTAGCAAAAGAGAGAATATAATACCCTATCAACGACATGGAAGTTGCTAGAGTCCCTCATCGAAGGCATAGACTAATAAAATGGGTAATGTGCATTTTCTAGAGTCCCTCGCTGAAGGCAGGAACTAATAAAATGGGTAATGTGAATTTTCCCATCACACCTTTCTTAAAAATTCTAAATGTGTTAGTGTTACGTTTTGAACAGGCTTTATCGTGCCCAACACCATTGTGATGGTCCCCTATCATGTTGGAATAGATGTGGTTGCAATGTAAGTATCGACTTATCATTTATATAAAACAGTTATTAACATAAAGTAATTCTATATAACACTTCATTATTATAAATATTATAATTAGGTTATCTTTATTAGTAATTTCTTGACTAGAATTATTATAATTAGATGATCTTTATTAGTAATTTCTTGACTAGACTCTAGAGATATGTTAAATTCAAATGTAATTTTTTTACTAGGATTTGAATTAATCTAATAATAATCCACTTGCAAGAACATTGTTTCAAGTTTCTTTAACTCTCTTGCAACCGTGGAAGGTAATTCTACTATGTGGAGTTGTTATAAAAGTGAGTGGATGAGTAAGTGGGAAAAAGAAACCAATAATCTTATAAAACTA
>ML798471.1:369646-399550 GCA_009831015.1 Picea engelmannii | reverse complement strand
CCTATCATGCTCCAGCTTTGATATGTTATACCAAACTCCAGTTTCCCATTTCCCTGCACAGCTTACTCACTTCATGCAACTTGCCGGCCTTGCAAAATCCACGATTTAATAATGTTGAGTAAATAACAGAATCGTATGCTATCCCTTTTTCAACCATTTCATTATGTAACATTACGGCCGTTTTCATGTTGCCAATATTGCAAAATGCAGCAATTAAAACTGTGTAAGTGACAACATCAGGCATGATCCCTTTTTCTACCATTTCATTGAACAGTTTGAGAGCATCATGCAGACAGCTTGCTTTGCAATATCCATCAATTAGAGTAGTATAAGAGACGACATCCAGCAAGATTCCTCTTTCTCCCATTTCATGGAGTAAACCAAGGGCATACTGTAAATGATTTGTCTTGCAGTAAAAGTTCATTAAGATAGTATAAGTTATGACATCAGGCAAAAGACCTCTTTCCACCATATTGACATAAAGAGATAAAGCCTTCTTATTATTTCCTGTTCTGTGAAATGCAGCGATGAGAGTGCTATAAGTAACCACATCAGGCATAATACCCTTTTCCACCATAGCATCATAGACTTTTAAAGCTTCATGGATATTACCTATCTTGCAAAGCCCGTCCATAAGGCTGGTGAATGCTACAGTATCAGGGACGAGCCCCTGTCTTGACATTCCGTAATACAGCTCGAAAGCCTCTTTAATATTTCCCTCTTTGCATTGTCTTGAAATCAAAGTATTGAAAACATCAATTCCTGGAATAAGGCCTCTCTTTAACATGGCTTTGAAGAATCTTTCAGCCGCCTGCACTTTGCGGATTTTACAGAGTCCATAAATTAATGCCTTGCAAGTAAACGCATTAGGGACAATACCTTGTTCCACCATTTCATCTAGTAGTTGAAAAGCTTCCTGTATATGGCCTCCGTTACAAAGTCCACTAATAAGTGCATTGTAAGTAACAATATCAGGAATAATGCCTTCGCCAACCAAATTGGCATAAAGCTGAAACGCCTGTTGCAAGTTGCCTTTTTTACAATACCCAGCAATCAAACTCGTATAGTTGACCATGTCTGGAAATATGTTTGTTCCTGCCATCTCATTTAACAATTGTAAGGCTCCCTGCATGTTGCCTTCTTTACAATGAGCATCAATCATAATATTGTACATAACCCGGTCAAAGATAAGCCCGGAATCTTTCAATTCCTTGAAAAGCTTGCGAGCATCATCCACCTTCCCAGCTTTACACAAACCATCAAGGAGTGAGCTACAGATAAAATTGATCGGCTCTATATTCCTCAATAACATTTCATTAAGCAGAATAAATGCATTTGTAAGGTCACCATTCTTGCAATACCCATCAATAAGACTGCTATAGCTATAAACATCGTGAACTAAACCTTTCCGACCCATGTCCTCGAAAATCCTCCTCGCCTCAGTTAACTCACCTTCACAGCAAAATCCGTGGATAACCGCATTGTAACCATAAGTATTGAATGAGAGACCTTTCTGCTCCATATCCTTGAGAAGCTTAAGGCCTGCTTCTGTATTGCCCGCATTACAATATCCATGGATAAGTACAGTATAAGTAACAACATCTGGAACGATCCCACACCCTTCCATTTCTCGTATATAATCATTTGCCTTCTGCATTCCACCTTGTTTGCAGCAGGCCTTAATTAATATGGTATATGTATATACATTAGGAGAAACACCCATCTGCCTCATTTCTGTATTAACACTGGACGCCATCTTCATTTCATTATGGTCAATTAAACATTTGAGGAAGAAGTTACAGCACAGAACAGAAGGCAGAAGCTTATGTTCCTTCATCATACAAAATATTTGAAGAGCATCTCTCAGCATGCCACACTTTGCATAAGCCTTAAGCAGCACTTCCAATAAATGGGTATTACTCTCTTTGTCCATTAATGCTTCAAAAGCTTCCTTAGGTCTAAAATTCAAAACCTTTTGGGAGCTGACTAGTTCCCTGACCAGATAATAGGCCTTCCTGTCCATCCCTGACTGAGCTAAAATGCGAATGAGTGTTACATACGTTTGGAGAGTATGACAGAATCCATGATGTTTTATGTGATCGAAAAAACGAAGAGCTGCAAGTGGGTCTGTATTTGACTTCTGCAAAAGAGACAGTACATGGTGAGGGGTCAACCTGGAAACAGTTTGAGGACTGAGAATGGGATGTGAATGCCAAAAAGCTTTAAGAATAATCAAGCCTAGATCTTTCGCTTCGTCGTCTTCATCGTCATCGGTAGTATTTTCTTCTCCTTGTTGGTGGTGTGGCATTGAATGAACCGCAACAACAGAACAGTGTTGTGTCTTCCTCCCGCTTTCTTTCTGCGATATTGAAAGATGAAAAAGCATTTTGATCTTGGACTTCATGCTCATAACCCATAACTTGACAATTGTATAAAATGCAGAGGCTAGGGTTTAAGGTTTATCGACCATCAAACTGAAAGCGCTCAATATCGAGCTGCTGCTACTGTTGTTGTTTTAATGTATTGTTGTTTTATTGTAGGAAACACAGCAAGCAACTCGACCCAACAACGGGTCCATGAGGGCAAAATACATAGAACTGGATCATTGAATATTGAAAGAGGTAGAAAATGGCCCCAGATAGCAATATGAGAAAGGATAGTAAGGGTTTTGATTCCATTGTAGGGCTGATGGCCTGTCGAGATGTCTGCACTATAGTTGGTTTTGTTTTGCATAGTCGTTAGGGCATTGTCCTGATTTAGATAGATTTTAAATTTTGACATTGTAATCGACCGAAGATCGGTTATGAAAGGCAAGTTTCCTTTTAGGGTTTACAGATAAAGGTCGAATCTCTCGCTTACATTAAGTCGGTGTTTGTTCCCTTGAGAAATTTGTGTGTACTTTTGTATCGAATTGATTAGGTATAATAATATAATTAGTGTGATTATTAATTTAAAATAAATATTGTATTTAAATAAATGAGATTTTTTCATCATTTTAATATGAAAGTAATGTATATCAATGAATGTGTAATATTTATGTTTAAAAAAATTATTATGTTAAAATGTAAAGAATGTTGAGTATTAAAAAAAAAATTGAGTGGGTCTAATGATTAAGAACATATGTTTCCTCCTCCAAGGTTACACGTTCAAATCCAGAGCGGGGTTGGGTATGTACACCTCCGTAGACTTTGGTGTATGGTTTCACAGTGACTTTAAAATTAGATTATTATTATTATAAACAGAAATTTTCAAGGAAGCTTAATAGGGTAGCTCATTGATTCAAATAAATTGTTTAAAGGTAAAGTTGTAATTCTGGTCCAAGAGTGGCGAAGTCTCGTTGGGATACCAACTACAATTATGACTTGCAGTTGAGCGGCCCTCTATCTACATATTTCAAGGAAGAGGGGAGATCCACAAGATAAGGCGAAGTTGTGGTTCTTGTCAAACAGAGGTCAAATCCGACTAAGTCCCACTGAGTTACCAACCAAGATCATGGCTAGTGGTGGAGTAGCTCTCCATCTATTATTATGACTTGCAGTTGAGCAGCCCTCTATCTACATATTTCAAGGAAAAGGAGAGATCCACGAGGTAAGGCGAAGTTGTGGTTCTAGTCAAACAGAGGTAAAATCCGACTAAGTCCCATTGGGTTACCAACCACTATCATGGCTAGCGGTGGAGTAGCTCTCCATCTAGATATTCTAGGGAAGTGGGGGTCCCAAAAGGTTTTCCTCAAATATATGTGTGTGTGTGTGTGTGTGTGTGTGTGTGTAGGTTTGAAGGGGTAAGTCAAAAATACTTGCAATGAAACTCTTTGGAGAAACTTGATCAATTAAGGGTTTGCAAGTATGAGTTATGGCATCATCATGCATTGTCAAAGTCGTCGTTGCTCATGAGATCACAATAAGATTCTATTGCACACCTCAGTCGACTTGGTAAGATGGAGGCTTTTTCATTAGATTGCTTCGAAATTGACAATCATTTTCAAGTATTGTGCTACATTGAGCATTGACTAGCACTATGGTAAAGCCGTGCCCATGGGAGACTCATCTACGAGCAGATTTGTAGATGAAAAGAGCAGTTACGTTGCAATTTTTATCTTTGTTGCCAAGTGTCTACATAGTGAATGTGACCTACTACTCTTGGGAAGTTGTGATGCATCTAGTCCTATCCCACACAAAAACCTTAGATGTGAAGCGATAAGATGGAATTTATTGAGGAGAACAAACTTTCTTGGATTTGTTTATGATCACTATGTTCGAAATGGGCAATGTCCATGGTTACATTGGTCTTTAGAATTGGCCCTTGTAGTATTAGAGGGTCCATGCCAAGTGTTTGGAGAAATTTGTACTTGACAAGTGTTTGATGAAGTTGTTTTTGAGGCAGAATTCCATATTATGGTTAACTCACTCACTTGGAAAACCTCAATCATGTGGGTGAATTCCATCATTTACGTGGTGGATACAAAGTAGAACATGGAGCTATCACAAGGGATTCCCATGAATCAATGGTGTCTAAACTTTGAAGGTAAACAACTAAAAGACCAAACTTTGTTGTCTGACTACAACATATGTAAAGATTCAACCCTCTTTTTGGTGTTGTGATGGGGTTCTTTCAACTTCAAAACCTATGTCTTTCAAGAATGTGGTCATAAACAAACCCTCTTCTTTTTAGTTTCTCCACCCCATTCTATGCCTATTTGCATATATCATGGATAAATCTAAAGAGGTTCCAATGCTAGAGATCACAAAGTTGAAGATCACTAAATTTCTCACTTTTTATGGATACTTTGTGGTAATTTGTCGATTCAATGGTTTTTGGCCTCATACATTATATATGTATAAGTTCGATTCACTCGAACTAGATAAAGAATTATCAGGTATATCTTTATTCTAAAGGTCTCTTTGTTGTTCAATTTACATACCCTAACAACTATCATAAAGTTTTAAAGGAGGATCCCTAGTTTTGAGGTCAAAGAGGTCTCTTTGTTACTCCATGGTTCCCCAATTTGAGACAACCACTATGACTGTCATGAAAATGCCACTATGGGTGTGCCTACCAAATTTGCCACTACATTTATGACATGCATCATTTTTTAAAGAAATCAAGAATACCTTGGGCATATTTTAAAAGTAGATCTTGAGGGGGTTAATTTTTGTCTTTTTACATATCCCTGATTGTAATACCCCCAATTAGATCTCCATAATAGAAATGCAAATGTATACATGATGAAAATATGAGAGCCAAACAATGTAATATGTAAATGTACATTGAATAATAATAAAATTCATCACATGCTACAAACAAAGTACGAAATACATGGGGGACTACGATTTCACAAGAGAGGAAGGAAAGGGGGCTCATCAAGGGCCAAAACAAATAGATATTGTTTTATTATAAGCCTAATTCACTTACCTTTGTGTTATCCTAATTCAACTACCTTATATTATCCTAAGTTATATAACCTTGGGATTAATTGCCAAGTGAGGTATGTGGGGCTTCTTAGGAAGACAAGTGGCAAGTTGGAAACATGCAAATATATTCTTTGTTCTTTGGTTATTGTGGGGATTTTTTGTCGTTAATTTTTCCCCAGAGGTTGTTGGGGAGAGCTAAGTTGTCATGACTGCAATGAGATTATGGGAAGTGATTGTCATGAACCCATGAAGGAAATTATGGCCATGTACAAAGGAAATGGATATCATTGAGTCAAAGTAATTACAATTGAGAATCCTTGAATTTCCCAGTAGTGATATTTCTTGGATAGTCTATAATGGAGCCTTGTGAGGAAGTGGAATAGCCTGAGAGACTACATGGCAAAGAAGGGGATTTCATTCCTTAGGTTGTTTAGGTTGAACATGAAAGAGAGTTGGTAGAATTGGGATAGTTGTAAGAGTTAATAGACTATAAATTATGGGAAATGGGTTGTGTGAGAGTATTAGAGCTAGCCATGGGTGTTTCTTCCCTATGGACTCATAGTCTTAGCTCAGGGGTGGCCTTGTTGTAGAAAGAGTATGTGCAACAAAGCCTATAGTTTGGAGGGACATCCTTTGCTTGCATCCAGTTAGTGAATCATTTCTAGAAGATAATTGTATATGGTTTATCCATGTAAATGTTGGATTAATGGTGTTAATGTTGTGAATGGAATGTGTTCCTATTTGTATGCATGAGCATGCATTGTATGTTAGCATGCACTATTTAAATTAATCATTTCATTATAGAACAGTGAGAAAATTATGGTATTAGAGTTATGTAATGTGAATCTCGGCCTAGCTAGAAGGTTGGGTATGAGATAGAAAGGTATCAAAGCAAGAAGAGAAATAGAAAAATTGTGTTTTCTAGAAGTACCATGTATCTTCATGGAAGACAAAGGGTACTAGGTACATTGTAAAGTGGTATCAGAGCAAGGTTACAACATTGGGACTATACGGATTGGAAATAAGAGTTACTAGTTATAACATCAGGTTGTATGTGCCATAACTCAACATGTATAAGAATAAATTGTAGGTTGTTTGTAAAATGTTTGACAAAATCCCTTAATGAAGATTAGAAAGAATACAGTTGCAGACAAGGTGTTTGATGGAATTTGTCAAGGGCATAATTGGTGAAAATTTGACATTTGGAGAAAAATCCCCAGTTATAGATGAAATCCAAAGGATAGTTGGCACAAATGCATCAAATTTGATTGAAACAGAGGCCGAATTCGGCTAGGGATGCCAAGCCTAGAGAATTCACGGCAATTCTATGTACAAAATTGGAAAAATATGTGAAATTGGTGAAATTTTTTCCAATTCTAGACAGGTTGATGTGGACCATACTGGTGATGTGGACATACAAGATGATGTGGAAGGTCTTGGTACTATTGTGTGGAGTAAGGATGTGTGGGTGGCAGCCAGGCAATATGGTCCATGGTGGCGGGGGTAATCAAGTCGACACATTAGTTTCAGAGTTCATAAGGTGATAACCAAAACCATTCTTTGATCATTCCAAAAACTGGTGGTGTACACATGTTGTCCCGAGATTTATTTTGGAGGTGAGTCTCCTTGTTATTGGTCAAGAACTTATCACCCTGAAATAAATCTTGATTATCGGATCAACATTCATATCCGTCATTGGATATTTCATAATGAAAATGAATTAATAAAGATTGAGCATTTTCCACCCTGAAATGAATATGGATCGTTGGATCGTGATAAATCTATATTGTTGGATATTTTGAAATGAAAATGCTTCGATAAAGATCAAGCATTTTCTGCTCTAAACCAAATATGGATCGTCGAATCAGGATAAATCTCTATTGTTGGATATTTGAAGATGAAAAGACACTTATATAAGTCAAGCACTTCTAGCTCTGAAATTAATCTTGACCACCAAATATCATCCAGCGATATGCATTGGATATTTCATAACAAATGAGAGTCGTTAACCTCCGATCACTTGAATCCCCAAAATCAAATCTTTGTTGTAGGATCTCAACTCATCAAATCGGCCAAGGATAATGAGCCATGTGGAGGATGTAGGGACAAAGAGGGACCCCTTGTCCCATTCACTTCCAAGATTGTGCCAAGTGGCAGATATGGACAAAGGTGCAGGTGGCCAACATGTTTGATAAATTAGAGAGAGAAAGGTAAAGAGGGGCCACGAAGGACTAACATGCCAAGTTAAGAGGCAAGTGTTGTGGCCGCAACCACCACCCCTTTCATTTTGTTTTTATAAGCAAAAGGAAAGGGACCCCCTGCTAAATTTGAACTCTAATGCCTTATACACTACTATTATAAGCCTATTGAATATTCTTTATCCACCTTGAGGGGGTTAAGGGTTTTAGATCTGTATTGATTATCTACCTTTGAGGAGGGTTGTCATAACCCATATTCTCTTTGATCTTGTACTTTCAGATGTCTTCAATATACCTTTGATTGATGATGCTTGTGTGATGAGATTGACATGTTTCCTTTTGAACCTAAAGGTGTTTGTTGATCCTATCTGATTGTAGGGTTTTTATGCTCTATTTTATGACTTGGAGAGAATTTGTTTTTATGGATCTATTGTTTTCTTGTGCAACAATTTATACTAACATCTCACTACATCATGCATAAGTGAATGGTTGACTTCAATAAAGAGCATATTGTTAATTTACATATTATACATGTTATCATCTATTTCATGATCAATCTCTCACATGTTAATCAGATCCATCAGTTTAATATCCATAACTAAAACCACAGGATCTTCGATTGTTTTCAAGAGTTTGAAATTAAATACATGCATCTTTCGTTATGTTTGTTTACAACAATTGATTGTTCATAATAATCCAAGATCTTAGATGATTGCTTCTAAGGAATTCCTCCTTTTCATTTCCTTGTTTTCAGACAAACCTAGTTATTTTTCATAAACTTGTCATTGGAAAGGGGGGAGAATGTAACATTTATAATGTACTAAACAATATTTTCTTCCTTTCCTAACAAAGATTATTAGTTTTATTGTTGCAATAACAGGGCTATAGAGTCATGTTCTTTATCATATACTCATGCTAGCTCGAATCCTCAGAGAATCATGCTAAAACAAAATATCATGTGCATTTGGTCACAAAACATAGAGAGACACAAAACATAGAGAGAATTCAAGAGCAGGGCTTCCAATTAATGAAAAACATGGAAATCTCAGGTGTGTCGTGGGAAAAGACATATTTCTTTATCTAATTGCCTCGACTATGAAATGCATATAGGAAGTCCTTAATCTTCTTCTTCTTGACCATACTTCTCTCTTATCAGATCTTGACAAAATGCAAACACAAATGATAATTGCATAAATGAAAAGAAAATATGTAGGGTATACTAGCGAGAGGGGGCCTTTCCTCTTCCAACACACTCTTCCAAGAAACTATAGAGCATTATTGAAGATATGCAACAAAAGAGTTCTTCAATTCATCATCCAATTGAGAGTTACAAAGAAACGTTCACAATCTTGATGCAACAATTATTACAATCATAGAAATGACTATGCAATCCAACCAATGACGATTTTGAACATTAGTGACAACAATATTTATAATTGCATGCTTAAGATCATAAAAAAAAAAATGGTTACAACCACAAAATCACTCTCTCAATAAGAGGATTACGCAATTTGGTATTATGTTGAGTTAAGACAAGAGTAACTAAGTTTTTTTAGGTTGACGCAAGATCATTGGGGAATACGTGGGCATTTGGTCCACAAAAATTGGGTTGGTTTGTTGGCAAAACAGAATGAGTTGGTTGTAGGTTTGTCTGGAGATCATTGCTTTGTTGGAGGTCCGTGGGGTTTGTTTGAGAAACATAGAAGTTGGACGATGATGCCCCCAACAAAACCCGTATCTTCATTTTCCCCTTAGGAGGCACAACTACCACGAACATGTAGGCGCTACAAATTTTCCTGTAGATGGTGGCCGCTACCGGAATTACTGTAAGTGGTTGTCTGCTACATGATTTCCTATATGTAGCAGTCCACTACTGGATTTCCTGCAAGATGTTATAAGTATAGCTAGACCACCAAAAGCACTTAGGAAAATACAAAATCTACCCTAAGTAATCATTGTAACAAGGAAAATCATTGATTTTAATAATCACATGCTTCTTTAAGCTCATATAATGAAAAATGGATAATGCACAGTAATGTAAACAATAAAATAATGAGAATGGAAGGTAAATGGGGTAATAGTGAACTTAGATGGTCATCGTTATTATGGTGAAACCATGGCTCAACATTGCTTATATGGGAAGCAAAATCATGTAAGATTTCCCTTTGGTGCTACGAGGGCAGGGGGAGTATTACAGTTGGTGCACAGTGATGTGTTTGGACCTGTGTCGGTTCCATGACTAGGTAAATCTGTGTACTATGTCTCATTCATAGATGACTTCTCAAGGAGCACATGGATTTATTTCCTCGAGAAGAAATCTAAAGTAGTTTACAAATTTAAAGAGTTTAAGGGTTGTTAACCAACAAGGGATAATCAAATCTAGTGTATTCCTTCTTGTATAGTTCATTCCTAGATTTTCTCCATACTTAGAAACTGTTAAGACCACCGCAGGTTCCTAACACCTTACATTACTACTCCTAAGTTCCATAACCCATATAACACTCTAGTTACTTCCACGACCTCCATTTTGCACTATTCACACTTAGAAAATTCCTTGAAAGCGAGCATCCATTCACGGGTATGGAGCACCATTCCTTTCACTCTGTCACCCCACCTTCTCGCTTATTTGTTGTCTCGCTTGTCCATGGTCCCACCATCCCGAGATCTTGATCATCGCATTACACCATTGTCCCACCATCCCGCGATTTGGATCATCCACTATCCTGCTTGTCCCGCTCATCCGTTGTCTTGCTTATCTGTCCTCCTGATTTTTTGCCACCCCACGACACTAAAACACTTTAAATCCTTTCCCATTCACATTTCACAACATGCATTAAATTATTATTTCCATAAATTACTACCACTTGTATATTGTTAATACAGTTATTAATAACGAGATTCTCGAGGCAACCTTCCGTAAATGTTAATATGGGTTAGCATTTAAATCCTCGAATTAAGAGATTTTGAGTATGTTAAAACAAAACAAATGTTTTTATGTATGGACAAATTGAAGAACTATTGTTAAGTCTCTCACCTTGGCTAATGTGTCAGCTCGAAGAAAAGAACAATTTTGCCGAGACACCATAAATATTTTAGGACAAGAAGATCAGATGTTTCACTAGTCACGGGCTTACAGGTACTATTCTGCATTATCATTCATAGAGAAGGATTTGAATAAGATTTGGACATCCAGAATCGCATTAGCAGGGTGTGTGCCAGAGGTATATGACTTAAAGGAATTGATTTTTTGGTGTGTTGATAAGTTTGATAAGGAAATAACCATTTAATTACAAGGAGAATCACCCATTTCTTTAACCACCTCTATTTTTAAAAGAATGTTCAGACTCCCTAAACCAACCATGGTTTTCAAGAGTATTGAATTCGAGGATTTTCTTAAGACAAAAAAGGAGAAACTGAACATTACAAAGCTACCTTGAAGATATGACAATTTTTCCTGAAGACTTCTCTAGTATTCAAGTATGTTCACTAAATAATCCTTACAGAGAAATGGCATGGTTATTTGTCAAAATAACCAGACAAGAGTCAACAACTATTGTCCCCAAGCTTAGTTTATATATATTGTATTTTTCAATTCATGAGAACGCCATTTTCTACTAGTCAAGGATTATTTCGAGTGAATTATCCTTTCGGCTTGAAAATTGTCGCAAAAGTAAAAGGTTCTGCATGTCTTCTTATTTGATTTTTGTTGTGACTTATTGTCACATGTTAAAGGGCCTACCCTTAGCCAAGAAGGTTAATTGTAAAACTGTCCATGTACAAGTGTGGTAGCTTGCACTCTCGAAGCAAAAAGTTGTATAAAATCTTTATGATGTACACAATGCTTTTGTCTCTTCTTTCAAAAGATTAATTTATGGTCCTAATACTTCAAGGTTAACATTGGAGGCTACATCCTTCTTAGCCGAAAAAGGAATCTTCGAAGCTATGGATGATTTTAGTATCATCAGAATTTATTGCTCGCATAAAAAACCTTCATTTCTACCCTACCATGTTTATGACAGATTGTTCATAGTTGAAGTATGTAAATAATACAAGTTTTGGGCCAACTTTTTTTGATGAAAAAAGGAAAAAAAATAGTTTATCCCCTTACCATGGAAGATTGGGGAAATTACAGTGAAAAGTGTTTCTCATTTAGATGGAACTTCAACTCATTTTGATTTATTTAACCTCAATCAAGCCAATGAGCTAAATGTTTCAACCCTAATAAACTATTCCTGACCCACATGACATCAGTGGGATACAACATGGCATTTTCCAAGATGGTTTTATTCAGAGAAGGAGAAGGTGATGGTCAAAATATTCAAGGGTTGTTTGTTGAAAAAATGCAAGATGATAATGAGACTGTGGCCAATACCAATGACCATCATAGGCGGACGGGTTGCAAATGAAATAATTTCATGGTCCCCTAACATTTCCCAAAAAAGTGGTTCAACGAAAGGAAAACCACAAAATCCAATCCAAGATCAAAAGGAGTCTTCAATTGATAATTTCGATGATGGAGGAGACCAAAACCCTTCGAAGGGAAATCTTGATAAGTCACACACACTCCCAATTGCCAGTAAAAGAAAAAGAGATACAAACAAAGAGGAGGAAGATGAAGCAATACCTGAAAATGAAATTGGTCTAGAAGATATGGAGCTTGACATAAATGTTGAAGAAATAGAGGTTGCAGGTGATGAACAGAGACTACTCGAGAGAAGAAGAGTCGCAAGAGAATTGACTACACAAGAGCCAGTTATATTTGAAGAAGAGTCCCTTACCCTGGATTGTGTTGTATTCAATAGAAACTCAAGAAAATTAATCATTGAAAAAATTCAAAGAATATGAAAATTCATGAGAAGTGGGATTCAAAATTTGTTGCCATGGGGTTCCACCCTCTAAAGTCATGGAATTCCATGAGGCCACAGGGGAAGCCTTGAAGTCTTCAATTAAAGATATAGAAAATGAGAATGCAATTTTGAAGGAAAACTTAAGAGAATTAGAAAAAGCCTTGATGCCACCACCTCTGTTTACCAATCCCATCACCACTGTACAACCATTGAAGACTTTGCAAGATAGACTAGAATCAAGCTCGAGATTGAAAGGAACGTCAAGTTTATTAGCTGCCATTAGGAAATATGTTGGTGACAACATCTTGAAAAGAATATCTTTAATTCTTAAAACTTGGGAGTTGGCAACCAACTCAGTCTCTTTGGGTTCAAGGATCACAAACTTCAGAGAATATCTCCAAGCGGACTTGGAAAATGATGAAGAGTTCTATAAAAGAGTTGTCTCTACTTTTATAGCAAGGATTTCAAGCTTTAGAAAATTTCGGCGAAAAGTGGAGGATTTACCTTCAACAATCTGTTAAAGCAATTAAAAACATGTTGTGCTAAGAGAATTAAATATCTAAGAGAAATGTTAGCAGAATGTGATGCCATTAGTTCAAAAAGAGGTGAATTATTTTTAAAGTTAGTTGAGTTAAAATTAGTTGAGTCAACTAAAGACGTTGAGGACCCACATTTAATCATGAACTCAATACTTCTATCCAAAGAACAAATGGAGTCCCTAAAAATTTCATCAGCAGAAAGGTTCAACGACCTGACTGAATACTTGGAGAAAAAAGTAGAGCGTTGAATTGTCTGTTATGTAAACAAGAATGATGATATCGAAGATACCCTCCACCAACTCACAATGGAGTTTAAAGATCTTGAAAATGAATTATTCGGTATCAAAGCCAGACAAGAGATAATGGTTGCAACCATGAGAGAATTCATTGAGAATTGGTTAAAGAATGTTTTAATCAAAACAATAGAATCAAATCAGGAAAAATAAGTTACAAATGGTTAGGTAGTTCCAACCAAATAAATTATAAAATACATCCCAAATAACAAACAATAGAGGGAGAATCCATCATTGTAAGTCAAGTGGTCATTTTCATAATTTCCTATCCCCCTTACTTCTCATTTAGAAATCATCCAACTCATGTATTTTTCATTTAATGAAAACTCATAATCGATATCTGATTGCTTCTTTCTTTTCTTCCATGTCTAGGTCTTCCTTTTAAAGGTCCACAGGAGCTCAATCCCAGTCCATTTGGACAAACCTATTTTATTTTATTGAACACTTTATATTTCATTATCAAACCAGACATTTATTTTTTTTGAGTTCCCCATAGAACTATTTTGAGGCATAGCTCTAATGATTTATTGGACTTTGAAATTTTTGAGTATGAGATTTTTGGAGTGTGCTTATCATAATATTTTTCAGTTTTAAATGCAATACTTATCTAAAGTTCTCTGCATAGCGGCCTTATATCTTTTCTGTCTTATGATATGAAAAATATTGCCTATATTGTGATGGATGTGAGAAACGCGATAATATTGTATGTTATTGCCTTTATTTCTATACAATATTGCAAATATATTGTATTTCTTTGTAAAGATATTAGCCAATTTTTGGAGTCCCTTTCTCAGGAACTTTTTTTTGTGATTATACTCTTTATTAAAACTGTATTTTAATAATTTTAGTAATATAATCACATAGGAGCACCACCTCTTTAAAAAAGCAAGGGGATTTATCCTCATGATGTTGTTATCGAGATGTTAAACAATCTAAATCATCAACAAGGCTCTTGTGAAAAAACAGACAGAGAAGAAAGTTAAGATGTTGAGGATAGATAATGGTGGAGAATTCTGCATGAATGAATTCGAGGAATTCTATAAAAAAATATAGCAAGGCCGAAGACTACTCCATACACACCTCAACATAATGGAGTTGCAGAAAGGATGAACATGACGCTGATGGAAAAAGCAAGGAGCATGCACAGTGGTGTCGGGTTAGGATAGGAATTCTGGGTAGAGGCAACATATATTGCTTATTACTTGGTAAATCAATCATCTTCATCAACATTAGATGACAAGACTCCACATGAGGTATGGACTGGAAAGAAATCCTCTCTTACATATTTCAGGGTGTTTGGTTGTGATTCTTATGTACATGTTCCAAAGGAAAATAGGAGTAACTAAATAAAAAGGTTGAAAAATGTATCTTTATTAGCTATAAAGATGGACTAAAAAGTTATAAGCTTTAGAACCCATAAACTAAGAAGGTGGTGTATAGTCAAGATGTGGTATTAAGAGAAATCAAAGATGTTGTCAAACATGAAGTCCTACCAAGGGAGGAATAACCAGATAAAATAGTGTTTGAATTGAAGGATAATGAATCAAAGTCTATATAAGAACATGAATAAGAAGAAGAAGAGCCTCATACTCTAGTATCGAGGAGATCAGTTCGGGAAAGAAGGAAACCAGAAATGTTTGCTCCACCTGATTTCCATTCAATTTTTTCTTTATTTATTATTGATTACGATCATAGAACTGTTATGGAGGCAATGGATTCAGATGATGGCAAACTTTTGAAAAAGGCCATGGTTGAAGAAATGTCATCCTTGGACAAGAGTGGGGCTTGGAATCTAGTGGAGTAGTCAACTAGAAGAAATCCCATGGGCAAAAAATGGGTGTTTAAGAAGAAGTTGAATGCAAAAGGCAAAGTGGAGAAATGCAAAGCTTGGATAGTAGCAAAAGGTTATTCCTAGGTAGATGGAATTGACTTTGGTGAAATTTTTTCTCCTATTGCCAAATTAACCACTATTATATTTCTTTTATCTATTGTTGTTGCTTTTGATTTTGAAGTAGAACAGATGGATGTGAAGACAACGTTCCTACATGGGGATCTAGAAGAATACATCTACATGAAGCAGTCAAAAGGCTTTGTAGAGAAGGGAAATAAAGAGTTGGTATGCAGGATCAAAAATTCCCTGTATGGGTTATAGCAATCACCAAGGATATGGTATAAAAAAATTGATAATTATGTATTGGGATTTGGATTCACAAGGAGCAAAGTCGATCACTATGTGTATTTCAAATTAGTAGGTGATTGTCTTATTTATTTGGTCTTGTACGTGGATGATATGTTGCTTATAGGAAACGACAAGGAAATTATCCAGGATGTGAAAACTCAGTTGTCCTCTAAATTTGACATGAAAGATCTTGGTTCTACAAATTTTATTTTGGGCATGGAAGTTAAAAGAGATCAGGAAAATAGGAAACTCTAGTTGAATTAGAGAAAATATGTTGAGTCAATATTGCAGAGGTTTAATATGCAGGAATGTAGACTGGTCAAGGTCCCTATTCTTGTAGGTGTAAAGTTATATACATATCAGTATCCCAAGACACATGAAGAGAAAGAGGACATGTCTTGTGTTCCATATGTTAATGTGGTTGGAAGTTTGATGTATGCAATGGTCTGTACTAGACCATACATTGCACATGCAGTATGATTTTTGAGCAGGTATATGTCAAAACTAGTTATGGATTGTGGTACCAAGGAATACCAAGATTGGACAAAGTGTTAAACATGCATAGCTTTGTTGATGCAGACTGGGTTGGAGATCTAGATCGAAAAATATCTACAAGTGGGTATGTGAATAACCTATTTGGAGGAGAAATCAATTGGATGAGCAAACGATAGTTTGTAGTGGCACTCTCAACTACAAGATTTGAATACATGGCAACCACTCATGCAAACAAGGAATCAATATGGTTACAAAGATTGTGTTTAGGTATTGGATTGGTACAACAAGCCGTAAGGATATATTGTGATATTCAGAGTGCAATATTCATTATGAGGAACCAAACTTATCATTCTAAGACAACACATATCGATGTTCAATATCATTTTGTCAGAGACATGGTTGAAGAGAAGAAGGTGTTTCTGGTAAAGGTGCAAAATTTGGAGAATGTTGTATATTCATCATCCGTGAGCATTGAGAAGTTCTCTTGGTGTAGAGAATCAATGGGAATTTATGCCTTGGATTGTTGATCATGAAATCCTATGCCCCTTGTATGCAAAGAAAAAAACAAGTGGGAGAATGTTGGTTATGTGTTATATTCTTTGCATGATTGTGTGTCCCCCTATTAGCGGTCTCAAGGGCGGAGCCCCCAAGATTTTTTTTGGGGGGGGGTTATTCGCCAATTGTTTGGGTGGATTTTATCCTTTGTTGGGGACAGATTTTGCCTTTGGTGATTTAGTGGTGCATGGTATTTCATCCCATTGTTTTCTAATTCTGGTTAAGGAATTAAGGTTGTAGGCTAATCCAGGTCAATGGATTAGGTGTTTTGGATGTTGCGAGATCCTATATATATTGTATTGTAAACAATGAAGTTGTATGATGATGAATAAGAATTAGAGGTGTGGCTCTAAACACATTGTTGATTTTCTCGGTTTGGGTTTCCAGGGTAAATCTCTGTGTGATTGCAATTGTTTTCTTTTTTGTTTTAAGAATATATGTGTGCATTAAATTATTGTAAGAGGTTTAAAATCTTACAAACATATCCATTTGTCCTATACATACCCGATAGGGTAGGATTGGGACTTAATGAGGGTTTTGAAATCCTCCCACTTAGTTACTAGTGGATCACCCTCTAGACTAAGTGTCTTCTTGTGGATTTCCCACTAGGTTAATGTAGGGCCTTCTAGTTTTAGTTGGGAAAATGAAATATTCTGCTCCTCGTCTATATTGTGAACACTAAAATAGAACTCTAATTGTTGTAATCAATAATTCAACTTTAATGCCTCAATATCACCTTTGTATGGCTTGATATCCACTTTCGCTTCCATTTTAAATAAATACTGTGAAGGGGTAATGGAACTGGAACTTGGTTTCTCTTTTTCGGGCTCTTTCCTCGACTATTTTTCTGGGTCTTCATTTTCTCCTGGTTTCCCCTTTGATTTGATCTCTAAGTTAGAGTCTCCAACCTCCTCGAATGGTCTGAGCTTTCTTGCTAGAGTCGCCATGAGGAGGGGCATATTGCGAGAGATATTAGCAACTTTCCCTTCCAACCTCACAAATATCCCTTTTGCTATATCTTGAGGGTTGTTAAACAAACTCATCTGCCATGGCTAGGGTTATGCAACTCTCTTCTTAAGACAATTCCTAGATCTAGCAATTTTCTACAAATACCCCAAAGAAAACTACTCTGATACCAATATGATCTATAAATTGTCATGGATATTTCACTGGAACAGTTCATCACAACATATCTTAAACTATTATGAAATCTTAGATTTTTTAGTTTATTTCCTTATATCCTAGATTACTTAACTACTAGCTTTACTTGAATTTTATGAAATTAAATGAATATGAAAATGAAAGAACATGAAAATATATACACACCATCCACACAATTGAACACAAGATGTATCATGGGAAACCTAATACGGGAGAAAACCCATCTAGAAGGTAATGCCTATGCTTTGCTCTCTTTTCTTTAGTTATGGAAATAAATTACAAAGAAAGAGGCACTCACTATGGAGTTTCATTCGACGTTGTGGCCTAAACAATTGATATAGAATATCCTACCCACTCTGTTATTCTCTCAAAATACCACTCCTTGGATGCTTTATTCAACTATGGAACAATTACCATACAAGTAGGAGAATATTGGGTATGTGTTATATTCTTTGCATGATTATAAGCCCCCCTATTGGGGGTCTCGAGGGCGAAGCCCGTGAGAATTATTTTTTCGGGGGGATTTATTCACCAATTGTTTGGTTGGTTTTTTCTCCTTTGGTGGGGGCATTTTTTTTCCTTTGGTGGTTTAGTGGTGCATGGTATTTGAGCCCATGGTTTTCTAATTTTGGTTAAGGAATTAGTGTTGTAGTCTAATCTAGGTCAATGGATTAGGTGTTTTGGATGCCTCCGGATCCTATATATACATATAGTATTGTAAACAATGAAGTTGTATGATGATGAATAAGAATTAGAGGTGTGGCTCTAAACAAGTTGTTGGTTTTCCCAATTTGGGTTTCGAGGGTAAATCTCTGTGTATGTGTGTGATTGTGATTGTTTTCTTTTTTGTTTTACGAATCTGTGTGTGCATTGATTTATTGTAAAAGGTTTAAAAACTTACAAATGGATCCATTGATCCTCTACATACCCAATAGGGTAGAATTGGGACTTAATGAGGGTTTTTAAATCCTCCCACTTATTTATTGGTGGATTACCCTCCATACTAAGTGTCTTTGTGTGGATTTCCCACTATGTTAATGCATGGCCCTCAAATTTTAGTTGGGTAAACAAAATCTTATGCTCCTCATCTATATTGTGAACACTGAAATAAAACTCTAATTGATGCAATCAATCATTCAACTTTAATGCATCAATATCACCTTAGTATGGCTTGATATCCACTTTCACTTCCATTTTAAATAAATACTGTGAAAGAGTAATGGCACTTCTAACGTACCCAAGACCCATGTTGAGTCCCGTCACTGCAGAAAATGACTTTGTCTGCTAAAACGAATTTAAATATGCCCCAAACATACAAAAGAAAACAAGGGGCAGTAGGCCCATAAAACATCATGCATCTAACAACATGAATATTAAAACATGAATGCAAAAGTTCATTTAAACCAAAAAAACCACACCATTGATATAAACATTTACACAACGAAATAATCATAAATAAACGACATAACACTTATCTATTTATAAATATAATCCAACTGGCTACAAACGAAGGATGAACCTCCCAGCCATAGGCACTGTTGCACCAAATCTCAACAAAATTCCACCCCTGAGCTAAGGCTATGAGTCCACAAGGAGATATGGGCCTCTGGTTGTCCACTCTCCACAGTCAACAACCTAAAATCCAAGTTCTACTCCTACAACAGTTCCAATCCACCAACTCTCTCTTCCCCACAACCTGCACAACCCAAGGAATGTACCCCCTTCACTGCTCATTGTCCCTCAAGTTGTACCATTAGTTTATCAGGGCTTCCAGTGCACTTCGTTGGCTAGGAATATCCCAGCTGAAAAATTTAGGAACTCTCAGTTGCTTCAAGAGTGATCACAACAACCTTCACAAGGCTCTTGAACCATTTTCTCAATAGGAAAACGCACTACAGGATTACAACCTATTTTATAGGCACACGGTCCTCATTTATAGCATAATACACAACCAAACAATGGTTGCCTTCAAGAATATCATGGTTGGTGCTCTTCCTAGCCCTCAAATCTTCTCTTGCTGCCCAAAATCTGTATGCAAAAACTGTCTTCTTTGGCCATACAAATTTCCTTTTTCCCAAGTCAATTGACTGCTCAGTCTACCCAATGTTGATTGTAATTCGGTCCCATGATCCCCAATAGTCTCAATAGTTATGGGATGTGGCTCCTCACACCCACCCTCTTACATGAAATAAATGTTTGGCTTTGGGAACACTCAACAACAAATAGAAGGTTTACACAAGGATAATAATTTCAGGAAAGTGGGTTGGATTAATACCCATGAATAAAATCCCCCTTGGACCCCTCTCTCTTGTGGAATCATATCCCCCCCATTGTTTTCATCCCTTTCATATTGCAGCCAATGATCACTACTTTTATTAATCATTTCAATGTTCATAATACACAATTTGGCCCTCAACCATATTAATTGATATGGGCTCTTTGCCCCAATCACATTATCTCACTATCATAATTGTCATTTATATTATTACATTATAATCTGTGAGAATTAAAACTAAGGATGTTACATTCCCCTCCCCCTTATTTTTGCATTGTCCTTAGTGCACAACACCATATGGCATACATAAATTTACAATTTTGACTCTCTGACCATTAATCAACATATAATCTCTTCTACCTAATCTCGCATAGGTGTTCCAGCCTAAATATAAATACATAGGTACTTTGACTCCAAAAACCATAAATACATAGGCAATTCGGCCCCAAAACATAGATACATAACCCACTAGCATTCTCCTACAACTATCCCGATTTCCACCAACTCTATTCCACCAACCTGCCCATCCTAATGAATGTACCCCCTTCAATGCTCTCAGTCCATCATGCTGTACCATTCTTTTATCAAGGGTGACCCAAGGAATGTGCCCCCTTCACTACTCTTAGTCCATCAGGCTGCACCATTCATTTGTCAAGGTCTTTCAGGCACATGTGACTATGAATATCACTATTGGTAACTCAAGGGAACTCATTGCTAGGAAAACTACCAGTAAAATAACCAACAACAACCTTGCTACTGCAGTGCAACTCGCATAGGAGTTCACTCTTCAAGCCTGACAACATGGTGCTTTGACAGTGAAACTCCCACACAAGAGGTCACTCTTCAGGATTGACAACATGGTTCTTCTACAAGCCTGACAACTTGCTTCTTCTACAAGCCCGACAACTTGCCTCTTCATGTTGTACTCGCCCTCTAGGCTCAATCATCCTTTTCATTGTTATACAGTTCCTCGAGTGATCCATCATTTTCCAAGATGTCCTTGCGCAAAAAAATGTCAACTTGCTATTAATATTCCACCAACAATCTGTAACCTATGGAAATCATCCCATCTACATCATATGCATGCAGTCAATACGAGACATCATCATAAAACTTTCAATTATAATTTTCAAATTTGTTTTATATAGGAAAGCAAAATTTCCAATCATGAGTTTTTTGCTTATTATGTTTGTCTCTTGAAGCTGTAGATATCGACCTTCCTTATGGATAACTTCCTTTCCATATCCAAGACCACTCTACCTGCAATTTTTCTTAATTTTCACTCGACTACACAAATTGTTAGCATATCATAATAATTTTTAATTATAATTTCTCAAATCTATAAGAAAATAAAATTTTCCATGCACGAGTTTCTATTCATTATGTTTGGCTTGTGCAACAACATGCATTGGTCTTGTTTATGGGCTTATATCCTTGCCATATCCAATACCATTCCCCTTGCATTTTCTCAACTTTATTGCAACCAAACAAATTGTTAGCAATTTTAAATCATAAATTTTAAAAACTGTTATATACATGAAAACAAAATTTCCCAGGCATGAGATTTCTGCTCATTATGTTTGGCTCTTGCAGTTGTAGATATTAGTCTTCCTTATGGGCTTACAATATTTCCATATCCAAGACTACACTACCTACATTTTTTCTCAACTTTCTTGCAGCCAAACAATATTGTTAGCACTCATGCACATTTTCAGCAGTTCATGAAATGATCTCAAAATTATAATTTACCAACAATTCAATCATTTCCATCCATTATTCACATTAAAAATGAAATTGAATCGTTAATCATATTATCTAGAATGAAACTATCAATCACCGTACATGCATTATCAACATATCAATTTTTCTTAATGCAATCAAATTTTACCAATAAATAAAATTAATGTGCCAACAATCATGGCCACATCTACATAATGCATCCTTGCATTGACTCCAGAATACTATATGTTCATGTCATGCATTCCACCATGGTGAGTTGGAAGGTCTGGCCCATGCCTTAACACATTATCCAAACTCTTCCTCAATTACTTGCATGACTATTTGGATACCTTCCTCTTCAACCCATACACAACACTAGGAATGTAATGCTCTTAGTGTTCCCTCGTGTCGGCAAGGACGTTGCAGTCCAAACATTGGTTATATAGGGAAAACCACTATTCACCTTGATGGCGCTATAACCTTTCCATTTCCAACCACATCATGGCCTCATACATGACCATTTCTAATGGAATTCATTGCTACAACAAGAATATGTCTCCTTTCTTGACTTGGTTGTGATATTATAACCAACATAACACAATATACAATTAAATTTCTCATAAATGCATTCATGCATCAATAAAACTTTTATATTCAAGGCCCTCTGCCTTTGCACAATAATTCAATATTTAAAATTTAACCGAGGGAACTCTTACCTCAATTCCCTTCAACAATTATGCATCATAAACAACCCCAAATGCATACCTGCATGGCTGTTATTACATTTAATTGATTTTACCAGCTCAACTAATATTTTGTAGAAGCTTACCGACTAAGATGATGTTTTGTAGAAGCATTTTACCATCCTCATTTGTTTTCACATCGATGGCAATCATATGTAGCAACACCATCAACATATTCAACCATGCTATAAACAGTTTCATGGATACACAATCCATGATTATTTTTATTCAAATATCACAACGTCATTAATTCATATATATATATATATATATATATATATATATATATATATATATATATATAGACCACTCTCATTCTACAAGCACGCCACAAGCATGTTCAATCATGTCCATATGCACAAACACACATCAATATGCATTGAGCATTAAATCTTATCACACCCACTTCATGCACATGCATTTTATATTTATCATATGCATAACGTATCACTTCTTTCATTCACTCCAATGCATATTTATTTCAAATTATTTATTTATTTTGTTGTTGTTGTAGATAGTCGTCCTTGAATCCATATAGATCCTTGCTACTCTACACTATCATTTTTCTCATATGCACACCACTTATAATAGAGGCAACTTCCTTTCCTCTACCTTCTATCCAAGATTACTACCATTAATAGTTGTTCAATATATGTAGCCTTCCACACATGCATGTTTTTAGAATGTAATTCGAGATTCTTTGCATAAAATAAAGCCTCTACTGTCCACTCTCTAGCCTTCAACAACCATCAAATCATGGCTCTAATCTTTCAATAAGGTATTTATGTAGTCCCTCCTCATGGGACTATATCATCATGCAACTCATTGTTGCACTTTAATATTTTCAGCTGAGAACCTCTAGCCAACACCAACTTGGTTGACTTACATTTCCAACCAACCTATCCACCGGTGCTGCCATCTCACAATTGCTTCCTTTATGTAGAGAATATTGTTTTGTAGCCTTCCACTTCCCTCTACAACTCTTTGATTCTTCATACAATTGTACAAGATTGACCATCTTCCCTGTAAAATTGAGATAATTCCTTTTATGTTCCATCTCTTTTTAATACCATGCCAAGCATAGAATCATTTTCTTCCTCGTGTATCTTTTGATGAATTTCCTTTCTGAAGACCACTTCCCTAGTTGTGTTATTCTTGACTTGCCATCTCATTCTACCTTGGAAATACATTCAGTACCCTTGAAATGTACTCAACATTCTCTATATGCATCAACAATTCCCTTTTTGATGTCATAGTTCTTTGAGTGCCGCAATATACTCCAACTGGCTTGACATCCACTTATGATACCTTTTTCCACTTATCTAAATTATTCATGGACTTTGTCTAATTCTAGAATCCAATTTCTTTTTATGGATTACCTCTCATTGGAATCTGATTACAACCATCTAGAACAAAACTGCACATAATGGATTTTTCACTCTCATCTACCGAGTGATTTACTCTTGCACCTTATTTCCACCGAGCATTGGAGAAAAAAAAGTGGGTGTACTACTCTAATTATTCATAGAATAACTCCCGGAGACACTATACCTTACCTTCATATATGCATTATGGCCCTCTTTATCAAAATGCTAGCTTCATGATTTCCCAATTTACCCGATTGAACCCAAATCATATCTTAACATTCTTCCTTCCCAACCTTTGATCATATTATGAATAAGCCTCGACATAACACTCTTTTTTTGAATGTCTCTTCTCATTCTTGATACCAATTCCAAACTCTTTCACCTGCTATTTAAACCACTTTTAATATTTCCATGCTTTGCACCTCCATGTGTACGTATTGTACATGCAATATCAAGAATTCCACATGGTCTTTCTTACTCATCATCCACATTTGATATGCACATAAGTTATATAGCATTATTCCCCCCAATTAAAATTTAATTGTAGGTCTTCCATATTGCTCACCGAGTCTACATGTCTTGTTCTTGCAACCTCCTAAAGAAATCACATGCTTATTTTGAAGAGTTCTCCCTACCTTTTCCTCATATATGAAGATTTTCTCTTGCTTCTTCCACATATATATAGGCCTCATTCTAAACCTTCTATGTTCCATAAATAACCTTAAGTTTCTGAGCAATCTATATATAACAACATTTGTTAGATGAAAACTGTAATTTACAATTCTGGAAACATATGCACAATTTTTCCCTTTAGGGTCAGTGGTCATTTTCCTTCTGATTTCTTGTGAGTTAAGCTACTCAATTCACAATTATCGGTGCATATCTGGATTATTCTATCCAAGATATTTCCAATGATTACTTTATTTCCCAAATCTTAGCTTTGAGAAAAAAGTTAGTCATTTGAACATTGCTAATTTACCCTTTTTTGTACACTTTTTATTCTGGTGCAATTAATCCCAGACACCAACTTCTGCCACTTGAAGTAAATTTGTCAAGAACCAAAGAAACTTTTGTATGAGACACAATTAACAATAATGACAGGGAATTCATGAAAACTCTCATATTTTAAATCTAATATTCCAGTAAAAAACTACAACAATCTGGAAATGACAACTTGTCATTTTTCACCCCTTTTTCTAGACTAGAATTTTTTTAGCCAAACTAGTTATCTCCCAAACTCTGCACTTCTAGAAAAATTTCACTAAACCAAATATGTTTATATTGATGAGTATAAAAAATGTCGAGTAAATAAATTTTTCCATTTTTCCCATCCAGGGACCCTTTTACCCCTCTAAAAATCCCCAAAATCCCCAAAAAGTGGAACAAAATAGTGATTTTTTCTCTATTTCAACATCCCCATTCCAAACCCCTTATGATTTATTCAATTACTTCCTGGGTTATTTCCATGCCTTCTTTTTGGATTCTCTCCAATAATTTAAGCTTAAACTAGACTTCTGTCAATGATATGGACCTAGATCTTTAAAAACCACCAATTTGCAATTTCTGACGAATCCAAGCAGAAATGAACAATGGCCCTTTCTGACACTTTTGTAAATCTCCTCACTGCAGAAAAAACCCAGAAGTTTCATCTCAATTAGACTTGATATTCTCAAGTTATGGCCAAAATAGGAAAATGGCTCCACATTTTTTTTTTCTTTTTTGCCACTGTGGAACCGTTTTGCCTACATGGCATCCTTACTGTTGTGGCTGATGATGTGGCATTTTGGGTCCACATGGCACCTTGAGGTGATTCCACTTCAACCCCTTGGCCACCCTTGCCATGCCTCATCATCCTTCATCACCTTCTTTACCTTTATTTCATAAATTATATTATATTTTGAGCCCCATCGTACCTAGATGCCCACCTGACAGCTTTTTGACCACGGATTGGGCAAGGGTCCCACCTATTCTATCACTTCCACATGCCCCCCATTTATTTCCTTCAGGGTTGGGTGGGTTCCATCTAGTACCCTTTTTCCTTGGGTACATGCAACTTGCATACCCCTTAGATCCAATGGTGGAGATTGGAGGATGATTGATGACCCTCGATGATTTCACACCATCAACATGCACGAGAGTTAACATCCCTTTGCAATGTGAGAGCGTTTTTCTCCAGTGCTACATGAAATCCTTTCATTGGCTTCACATCACCAAAGACCTTTTGGAAAACCACCATGGCACCATGCAATACCACTTACCGCTCATCTTCAATACCACTTATGGTATTGACTGTCACTCCGTCGGTACGCCTGCCACTATGGCTTGCCATTGTGCTACCATGGACATGCCATCGTGGCCCTGCCACTTATAGCTCAACCATTGGTTGTGAGGCTGGGTGGGTCCCATCCCACATACTTTCTCCTAGGTGCACGGACTTGTTGGCTCCCATATCTAACGATGGGGATGATTAGAAGATCAACGACCAACATCGTGAAGTTGCCTGGAGGTTAATGACATCTCATGATGTGATAACACTTACTTCCCAATGATAAGTGGCATCCTCCTATTTGTTTTTCATCACCAAGAGCTTCCTCGAAAACTAGTTGGTCGCGATGTGAAATCGCTTTCGTGAAACCACTTATGGTTTTGGCCACCCCACTGGTCGCCCTACCACTGTGGCCTGCCATCTCATCACCAGACCTGCACCATGCCACTCGCTGCCACCGTGGACCTAACACCATGGAAATCCAAGTCACCACTACCACATCGCTGCTATGTGGCCTCCATGTCACTTCTTACGTCATGTACGAAAAAATACCCAAATTTCATTTTTTTCCAAAATTGCATAATTTTGAAAATTCTTCCTCAAGTTGCCATGAAACTCTATAATTACACTTTCTATGACCAATTTTGACCCTATGCATGTCAATTTGACTATTGCACCTGAATTTTGACTCTTATGTTTCAATTCCTCAACGAATTTCGTTGTAGAAACTGGGGCTTTTCCCCAATTTCGCTCGATTTCACCCCGACTGCTCTGTACTATTTGAAATTAGACCAATTATAGGTCCATAAACACTCATTCGAAGGTTAAAATTGGGGATTTTAACCCTCTGAGCTCAATTCCTCGAATTTCTCCTGAATTTTCCCCCAATTTCACTAGATTATTTTGACAATTAAATTTGCAGACGTCCCCTAAGCTTTAACTCTGCAAATTCCATCTTCTATGCATTGAGTCTAGCCATGTAGGATCAGTGTTTGAACCCAAAGCTATGATACCATTCTATAACGTACCCAACACCCATGTTGAGTCCTGTCACCGTGAAAAACAACTTAGTCTGCTAAAACAAATTTAAATATGCCCCAAACATACAAAAGAAAACAAGGGGAAACATGACCATAAAACAACATGCATCTAACAACATGAATGCAATCATTCAGTTAAACCAACAAACCCACAACATTCATATAAAAAATTACACTACAGAATAATCATAAATAAACAACATAACACTTATTTGTTTATAAATATAATCCAACTCGCTACCAACGAAGGATGAACCTCCCAACCATAAGCACTACTACTCCAAATCTCAATAGCAGGCCACCCCTGAGCTGAGGCTATAAGTCCACAAGGAGATTTGGCCCTCTAGCTGTCCACTCTCCACACTCAACAACCCAAAACCCAGGTTCTACTCCTACAACCATTCCAATCCATCCACTCTCTCTTCCCCACAACCTGCACAACCCAAGGAATGTACCCCCTTCACTGCTCACAGTCCCTCGGGTTATACCATTCATTTATCAGAGCTTCCAGTGCACTTCATTGGAAAGGAATCTCTCAACTAGGTATTTTAGGAACTCTCAATTGCTTCAGGAGTGCTCACAACAACCTTCACAAGGCTCTTGAGCCATTTCCTCAACAAGAAAACACACTACAAGCTTACAACTTATTTTACAGGCACACAAGCCTCATTTCCAACATAATACACAACTAAACAATGGTTGTCTTCAAGAATATCATGGTTGGTGCTCTTCCCAACCCTCAACTCTTCTCTTGCTACCCAAAATCTATATGCAAAAACTGTCTTCTTTGGGCATACAAATTTCCTTTTTCCCAAGTCAGTTGACTTCTCACTCTGCCCGATGTTGATTGTACTTCAACCCCATGCTCCCCAATAGCTATGGGATGTGACTCCTCGCACCCTCCCTCATACTTGAAATAAATGATTGGCTTTGGGAACACTCAACAACAAATATAAGGTTTACACAAGGATAATAATTTTAGGAAAGTGGGTTGGATCAACACCCATGAATAAAATCCCCCCTGGACCCCTCTCTCTTGTGGAATCATAGCCCCCACATTGTTTTCATTCCTCTCGTATTGCAGCCAATGATCACTACTTTTATTAATCATTTCAATGTTCATAATATACAATTTGTTCCTCGACCATATTAATCGATATGGGCTCTTTTCCCTAATAACATAAGCTCACCAACCAAATTCTCATTTATACAATCACATTATAATTTGCGGGAATTAAAACAAGGGATGTTACAACATTGGAACTTGAATGCTCTTTATCAGGCTCTTTCCTTAACTCCTTTTCTTGGTCTTCATTTTCTCCTAGTTTCCCCTTTGATCCGATCTCTATGTTATATCCTTTAGCCTCCTCGAATGGTATGAGATTTCTTGCTAGAGTCACCATGAGGAGGGTCATATTGCAAGAGATATTAACAACTTTCTCTTACAGCCTCACAAATCTCGCTTCTGCTAGATCTCAAGGGTTGTTGTGAATAGACTCATTCACCATGGCTAGGGTTCTGCGACTTTCTTCTTAAGACAATTCCTAGATCAAGAAATTTTCCACAAATGCCCTCAAAAAAACTGCTCTGATACCAATATGATATGTAAATTGCGATGGATATTCCACTGGGATAGTTCATCACAACATATCTTAAACTTTTATGAAATCTTAGATTTTGTAATTTATTTCCTTAGATCCGAGATTAGTTAATTACTAGCTTTGCTCAAATTTTATGAAATTAATTGAATATGAAAAATGAAAGAACATGGAAAAATATGCACACCATCCTCACAATTGAACATAAGATGTATCCCGGGAAACCCAATTTGGGAGAAAACCCATCTAGAAGGTAAGGCCTATGCTCTGCTCTCTTTTCTTCAGTTATGGATATAAAGTACAAGAAAAGAGGCACTCACTATGGAGTTTCCTTCAACACGGTGGCCTAAATGACTATTACAAAATATCCTACCTGCTCTATTATTCTCTCAAAATACCACTCCTTGGATGCTATGCTCAACTATAAAACAATTACCATACAAAAGAATAGAACCCTTTCTCCTAGCAACCCGATATTTAACATAGCTTGATAGCCATCTAGGGTTAGCATTTTGATTTCCTCAACCCTCAATTAATGATAAGGTTTGGACCTTCTAGAATCTTCTTGAAAGTCCACATGTGGCTAACCCCATATGTTTTGAGGAATGGGGGTTGACGTGGCATCCATTCGTACCATGGTGGTCAAGAAGGTAGGTCAACTTGTGGGAGGCATAACTTTCGCATATGAAGTCAGATTGAGGCTATTATTGCACCATTAGAAAGGTCTTAGTGTGTATAATATGGAATCTTCCTCTAGAGTAGGATTGGACAAAAAAAAAAAATCGTTTGATGCCTCAAAATAGATATAGAATATTTCAAACATTTTTTTTGGACCCCAATTTTCCAAATTGGGACTAGCCGCTAAAATGGATCTACAAGATGATTCCTCCCATTTTTCCACCCATAAAGTATCGAGATAGATGGAAAATTATATAATTATCCAATTTTGATAATTTAAAAAAATATTAATAACAAAAAATATTTTAATGTTGACAATAAACAAAATATTTCAATGTCCACCTTAAGTAAAATAATTTTATATCAACTTTTTATACAGAGAGATAAGGTAACTAAAAGGAAAAAAAAAATCCAATATGAGGGAGATGTGTAATTCATTTAATACTTAATATGGAGTTGACATGTGACATTAAAAAAAAATTAACAACAAAAAGATATTTCAATGTGGATCATAAATAAAATATTTCAATATCAACTTTA
>ML798471.1:346011-369637 GCA_009831015.1 Picea engelmannii | reverse complement strand
ATATAAAGCAATTGAAAGTAAAATAAATCTTATGGAGTCCAAAGGCACTTCTACATCTCATTATGAGGGAGATATGTAATTCCTTCCATATTTGAATGTCCACCTTAATACAACCTGAGTGGGACATGTGTTTCCTCTTAAGAAGTCACAGGTTCAAATCCAGAGGGGGGTAGGGTATTTATACCTTCGTAGACTTTACCAGTCAAATCGTTGGGCGGAGGGGGGTCCCTTGTCCCACAAACAAGGGGGTCTCATACACCAGTTTGGTGTATTGGCTTGGCCGTGACCTTAAAAATAGATTATTATTATTATTATTAAAATAATTTTATATCAACTTTATATATATAGAGAGAATAAACAATTGAAAGTAAAAAAATTCTTATGGTTAAAACATTTCAAAGATGTGTTCCTCACTATCAAGGAGAAGTGTATTTTCTTTCGTGCTTAGCATGGATTTGACACACAATATATATATAACTAGTGTAGATATTGGTTAAAAAAATTCACTAATGTGTTGCTCAGTATGAAGGAGATGTGTAATTCGTTGCGTGCTTAACATGGAGTTGACACATGGTGTGCGCGTGTGTGTGTAACTAGTGTAGATCCAACTTAACTCTCATGTGCAGAGGGGGATTAAAACATGAAGAAAAGTTTATATCTCTAGGAATTTGATCCCTCTTGACACATGATAGATCCAGAGTTAACATAGATTTAAGCTAGTAACATAATATAATTTATAAATATAAAATAATAATAAAAAATTAAAATATTAATGCTTTATTTAAACATCAATTATTTTCCTATATGTGATATTAATGCACCAAATACGATATACTCGGAGAAGTTTCAATGGAGACCGTAAAAGGACCAAATAAGTAAGGATAATTTTAAGGATGAAAATTTATCTTAAAATATAGAAACCTTGGCAAATATTACTAGTGCTTAATATGCAAACTATAAAATGTTTGGCGATATTTTTGTAAAAATATTCAAATTCTTAAGGATTTATATAGTTTCTATAAAATTTGGGCTATTTTTAAGGTAAATTAATTTTATTCTATAGAATTTGGGTGAATCATTTTAGAAAAAAATGGAAATTGACGAATTTTGTTTTGGGAAAAAACATGGAAAATTATCCCCTAAAATAAGCCGAGTATCAATGTTAACCTTGATGAGTCTTCACATTAAAAAACAAACGTCTAATATTGTTGTAGATCATTAAAAAATACCTCAATAAAATGATGATGAATATCACAAGAAAGAAGAGAAAGAGCCAAGCCGAGTATCAATGATAACCAATGTCAGGAGGAGGAAGAGCCAAGCCTAGTATCAACGTTAACCCTGCACTTGAGCTAAGGGTGAAAGTAAAACTTTAACTATGATATTATATCTCGATTATGATATTATCATTGGGTTATTCCATTCGATTTCTTCTAATGACATTTGCTTTTTGATTTAGTGTGTTATATGGGTAATTTAAAAAGGTTTGGAAAATTCCATTGTTTATGAAAGAAAAAAATTTAAACAGGTTTTTAAGGTTGTTTCGAGTTTTTTTTTAGGATTTTGTTTTTTTTTCAAAGATTTTCAAAATCTGTAAAATTTTAGAGAGTTTTTTTAGGTTGTTTTTAGATTTTTTAGGATTTTTTTTTTCAAAGATTCTCAAAATCTAGGGGTATAGAGGAACTATACTCTTGGAATTTTGACATGTGAAATTATGTTGGATGTCTCTGCATAATTTTCTACCTAAAATTTGGTTAGAAAATGAATTATTTTGGATTATTTTTATTTTAAGCTTTTGAGTTATTACTGATAAAGTTATACTTTAATTTCATTTATGAAAATAACAATTTAAGGGAGGTTAATGCAAATATCACGAGTAGCTTACATCACAAGCTTAACTAGAATTAAAGTGTGGAGAAGATGAAATAACACTAAAGAAAGGATTTATGGTTTTGGGAAAAACATAAAGGTCATTTTCCACACCCTTGTTATCTCCATCATTTATGGATAACAGGGTAAATCCATATTAACTTTGGATCTATCATGTGCATAGAGAGATCAAATCCTTGGAGCTGCAGAAAATATATTTTCACCTCGAGAGACTTTACACACACAAACACAGACACATGTCGAAAGGAATTACACATCTCCCCCATACTGAGTAACATACCATTGAAATGTTGCATAGAAGGAATTACAAATCTCACATATATTGGGATGTGGAAAGTACTTATCGTTTGAATAAGAATTTTTTTACTTTCAACACTTAAGGAATTGCAAATCTCCCTCATAATATTCTCTCTGGACTATCTCTTTCACTTACAGTTCACCATATTGTTTTGTCCATCATAATTCCTTCTTAAAAACAATTATATTTCTCACCTTTTCTTAAACATACATGCAAATATATATCCCAGATTGATACATTTTACAATCTAAAGTTTAATTCCTTGATAATCTGATTTTCATAAAATTCCCGAAAGATGAAAGCATTGACATTCAAAGTTAAAGCCTCCTTCGATAATTTGTTTGCTTTTCCATTTAGTTCTCGGTGAATATGTTTGCAAGATAACCATTCCAGGTTTTCAACAAAGTCACATACTTGGTTCATTAAGGGACAAAGCCATCGCACTTGAAAATCAACCTTGCCATTGATCCAATCAACCACCACCTCGTAAACACTAAAAACCTGGAACTTCTGCAAATATATCATGTCTGTGTGTAGAAATAGAGCCCATAGAGCCGCTAGTTTAGCTTTGTTATTTGTACATGTTCCAGGCACATATTTTATTGTAAAAAAGTGTGTCCTTGAGATATACAGTAAAGCGCCTGCTCCACATATGGTGGGGTGTCTCTGGATGGCCCCATCAAAGAAGCCCCAAGGAATACCCTCAATGATCTATGGCATTTGGGTTTCTACCCCTCTTTCGTTTTGGTTCAAACTTAAATTCTCCAGCTAATTTGATAATTTGTCCAGCCACTACCTCATAGGGAATAAGAATGTTTTGGAAGATTACATTGTTTCTTTCCCGCCACAAAAAATAAACAAAGAAGAATGGAATTTAGATATGAGATTGGACTCCAGAATCCTCCTTTCACTATTTTATCCAGCTAACAAGATCTTCTCCTTGTCACATCCACTAGAATTTTAAAACTTATTTGATCTCAACCCATACTTGTAAAGAAAAAGGGCACTCAATGAACAGATGATGAACAAAATCTAAGTTTGCTTTGTAGAAGGAAGACCTTTTCGGGCTACACTACCCTCTCTCCAGTTCATTATCCCATGTCATAAACTTGTCCTCCATCTTCATCCATAGGAGATTTTTTGCTCTGTTTGGGATTTTTTGGTCCCAAATGAACTTCCACCATCATTTCCTTTCTCCAAAAAATTCTTCTTCTTCCATCCTTTGATATCCAAGTTTTACAGAATACAATCCCCTTTTTTCATCGTTTGTTCAATATAGAGAATCTTCTTCATCTTCCTTAAGAAAAATAAAGTTTGACTTTAAAGAGTAAAAATATTACCCCCACAAATCAATATTCTCGCCTTTCGAATCTAACATTCCAACAATTTTCCATTTACTTCTGCCTGCTATATCCAAGTTTTCATTTGAGGCATCGTTTAAAGAGAAAATTTCATTGGTGTGAAGAGTATTTAACATATTTTCCGGTAACTTAAAACCATTACTTGCACCTATACAGGGGTATTCCACGATTCTAACTTGTTTCCCATTTCCAATGCTCCATGATAGGTGATTTCTGATGATCGAGAAATCCTCCACCAGGGCCTTCCAGCAGATCGAAACATTTTGAGTATTCTTTCTTAGCGACCTGATCCATTCTGTGAAAGTTTTCCATAGTAAATTTCTGGAGAAAATAACTCTCCCCAGAGAATGCCATTATGTAGTAACCTCCACATAATTTTGTCAGCTAAATATTGGCTGAACCAAACCAAGTTCTTGATTCCCCATCCTCCCAACTCTTTTGGCATAACCAATTTTGTCCACTTAACTAAAGGGAAGCTTCTCTGCTCTGAATTTCTAGCCCATAAAAAATGAAAACATGATTTCTTGATTTTGTGTAAAATACCCCTTGGTATTTTTTCTATGGAAACCCAGCAAACAAGAATACTACTCAACACTACATTCAAAAGAACCAACCTCCCACCCCTTGAGAGCCAACAATGGGCCCAAAAAGAGATTATTTTTTGGATTTTTGCGAAGAGCCATAACCAATCTCTGAATGAATAATCATTAGGTTTAATAACAAATCCCAAGTATGTTACTCGCTTGTCAAGGGGATATTGAGGGAATGACAAACAACCTCTCAACTGATTTGCAACCTCCTCCTGAAGACCATTAATGAGCAGTGAATATTTTTCCTTATTGACTTGCATTCTTGTAGATGTACAAAACAATTCTAAAATGTTTTTCAAAGTTTGAAATTTTGACAACGTTCCTGCACTAAACAAAATCACATCATCAACAAAAAGCAGATGTAAGAGAATTTGAGAGTTTGTGATCCTGATTGTATTTAGAAGACCTTCTCTTAGAGCTTTTTTGATCAACAAGCTTAAACCTTCCACAATGAGGAAAAACAAGAATCGATAAAGGGGGCAACCTTGTCTGAGTCCTCTAGAGGATCAGAACATGGGAGAGGGGATTCCATTTATGAGGACATCAAAGGAAGGGGTTTTGAGGCAATCCATCATCCGGTTGACCGTTTCAATGTCCATGCCCAATTGTAACAATGCTAGTCTGATAAAAGTCCAACTTACTCTATCGTAAGCTTTTCACAAGTCAAGTTTCATAACAAAAGAGGATAGTTTTTTTTAACTTTATGGAATGGATCACTTCTTGAGTAATGGAGATAACATTGTGGATTTTCTGATTGAAAATGAATCCATATTGTTCTTTGGATATGAAACCACTGAAAATCTTCTTGAATATATTGGCGATAATCTTTGCAATGAGTTTGTAAATAAGATTGTAGCATGATATGGGGAAGAAATCTTCGAAGGAAGACATGGCTTGTGTTTTTGGAATAAGGGTAGGAAGTTAGAGTTATAGGAACCCCACACCTTTCCTATCCTTGTAGATTCATTAGCCACTTTAAGCAAATCCCACTTGATCTGCTCATAGAATCCTAAATAGAATTCAACCGTTAGGCCGTCAGGCCCGAGACTTTTGCATCTTTGAAAAGACAAGAGGGTTTCATGCAATTACTTCTTCGATATATTTTCTTGTAAAGCGATAGTCATTTCATTAGATATAACATAAGGAAAAAGAGTGATAACCTTTAGAATCTCAGTTATGGGGCAACCTGCTAGTTCTTTGAAGAGACTTGAAAAACAATTTTTACATGCTCCTGCAATCTTGTCTTGTCTTGACACCTTCTGTCCATCAACATCCTTTATTTCCCAGATGGTGTTTTTCATTCTGCAAAAACTAGCCTACTTGTGAATTTTTTTTGTGTTGTCGTCTCCATTTTGAATCCAAACCGCTCTTCTTTTTTGATGCCATTTAGATTCTTCATTCCTTAGTAATTCCCACTTTTTAAGCATGAGCTCCTTGACCATAGATTCTTATACTTCTAATAGAGAACCTGCCTCATGTTCTATGAGAATGCCACCAAGCTTTGTTTCCACTTCAACAATCATTGCCGATTATTTTTTCCTGTAAGCTCTTGCCCATAAAATACGAGCTTTTCTAATTTTTTCCAGATTTGGGGAAAATTGTTGCATAAAAGACATACATGCTTCCTCTATCAGCGGAGTCCAAGATTCCACTATCATATTACAATAATATTCTTCTGTTAACCAATCTTGTTTGAATTTCACTAGGAGTGGTGTTGGTGCATCAACTTTAGAAAATTCAAGCATAATCGACAAATGATCAGATAGACCCCCTTTTTCCACCCTAGTAATTATTGCCCATCATTTCTCTATCAATCCTTTAGAAATCATGAAGCAATCCAGTCATTTTTCCACTAGACTCGACCCTTTCCTTGCATTGCTCCATATGTGAGAAATGTTCTTTGGAGCCTTGTCTATTAGATTGTGCTTCTCCAACCATTGAGAAAAGAAGGATTCTAATGGGCCTTAGCGCAGGTTTTGACCCAGACCTCATTGAGTGACAATGAGAAATTAAGATCCCCCCTAGAACAATATCAAATTAAAACAATTGAACTCACTTAACCATTCTATAAGGGCCATAAACATTGCATATTTTGAGCTTGGAGTTGAGGTGTCTATCAATTAATTGAACCATGATGCAAGAAGGGAATTTTTTAGCATCCAACACCTTAACCTTTGGATTGTATGCTGTTAGAAGTCCACTTGAGAGACCGTCTACATGAATAGAATAGAAAAACCAACCCTTGAGACATGAGCTACATATCTCCTCCACCTTACTTCCACTACACATCGTCTCTTGAAACATAATTTTATCAATATTAACCACACCACACAAACATTTGAGGGATAGTAGTTTAGGAGCAACCCCTACTCCACGATCATTAAAAGAGAGCACACTCATTTTGGAACCCGACCCTGGGCCTTCCCTGCTCTAAGGCCCTTAAAATTGTAGACTACTTTCCACTTCAAATTTCTTTGGTTGCATGCATTTGAGCTATGGAGATCTTAGATTTTATGCCTACTTGTCCTTTAGGGACATTGTCTAAGGCTAGTCCACCAGTGACTTCAAAAACTAAACCTAGCTTTCCTTTAGATCTTAGCATAGAATCATACTTTATACCAAAGAATTGGCTTGAGTTTAGAGAGGGAGAAAGGGATATGGAGGAACGACAATGAGACTTTAGAGTAGAGGGATGATCAAATAAGGTTCACCTCTTCCATCTTTTGACCATTTTTAGTATAAGCATCTAAAGTGGGAGAGGCTAAAGGAATTAGAGAAACATGAGGCCTGAGAGCGGACAATGATAGAATAAGAGAAGAAACTTCCACATTTTGTACTTTTTTGGAGGAAGTAACCTCATCATTTGAAAGGGAAAGAACATGGGTGATATGACTTTGTTCCTTACCCGAAATATCATGAAAAGAAGGCTTGAGCACGATGCCTCATGATGCGCTGAGACAAGGTTGTTTGTGACCATCTCCTTCCATGTTTCCATATGTCGTCGCCGACCCTGTATCCGATGCTCCCAATTCTTGTTTTCTTTTCCAAATTTTTGTGAAAAGGGGGGAATGTGTTGAAGAACAATTGCACAACGCTTGTAGGTGTCCTACAACATGACAACTGTAACAATGAAAGATAACTCTCCAATAATAGATCCTCTCACTTACTGTGAAATTTCCCCAAACCAGTTTGATCTTGTCATGCAAACCCTCACACAAATCAACTTCAATTTGCAACCAGGCCCATCAACAATCAAATTTTGATTCCCAACCTGGTTCTAACCCAACGAAAATGCCAATGTTGTTTCCTATGGATTTTAAAATCTCTTCTCTCCAAAAGACTAGAGGGAGGAATGATTTTTATCCTCCCCACCCGAGATCATTTTCCACAAATGACATGTTGATCTCATAATGAGTATATTATTGTAATGGCTTCAAGATTCTAGGGTTTGTAAGTTTTTAAACCTTTTAAAATAATGCAATGCACACAGAGATTCTGAAAATATAAATTAACACAATTGCAATCACACATATACACATAGATTTACCTTGAAACCCAAGACAGGAAAAGCAACAACTTGTTTAGAGCCACACCTCTAATCCTTATTCAACATCGTCCAACTTCAATGTTTACAATACAATATATATAAGATCCCACAACATCCAAGACCCCTTATCCATTGACTCGGATTAGGATACAAACCTAATTTCTTATCTAGAATTAGAAAACCATAGGCTAAGCCACAAATCCGCCCATGCACCACAAATCGGCCAAAAGCGAAAAATGTGTGCTGAAAGCTGTTAAAAAGCAGATGCAAAAATTGCCAAAAAAACAGTTTGCGTGTGGGGTTGGTTGTGCAAATATTATAACACATACCCACCAGGGTTTACCCTAGGTACCATCCTCTAAATTAGGGAAAGTACTTGGGGGCTTATATAGAAAAAAATAAAACAAATCTAAAATCAATTTATAATTTACAATTTTAAAATTAAGAACAATATCCTTAGCTTATTCTCTTATTAGAGGCTAGGATTTTCCCCATTTAAAGTAAAACAATGATTAGGTACCTAATGCACATAGTACAAGACAATTAGCATAAAGGATAACATACTTCCTAACATTGGAATAATTTCAATAAAGGTCATTTGAGGCTTAAAAAGGGATGACACTAAGATAATCAATTGAGGATTCAAGAGAATGACACTCTTCAAAATATTTATAACCTCAAAATCACTTAACAACTAAATTCAAGGTGGTAGTCGGGGGATCCTCATTGATCCTAGAGGATTTTTTTTTTCCTATGCATGTGGATTGAAAATCTCATCCAATAACCAAGAAGAAGTATATGCATTACTACATGGAATGTGTATAGTTGTAGAGACACGAGTTCAATCTCTAATACTGGTGGGAGACTCTAACATAATCATATAAATGATGAACACAAAATCTCTTCCAGTTGACTACAAATTCACTTCCATCTTGGTATGAGCTCATCAGGAGGTCGTCATAATTCAAAAAGTATCCTTTCACCAAGTCTTAAGGGGAAACAATTGTCAAACAATTTATCTGGCTAATGAAGCAATAGGCTTAAAAATGGGGGAGCTTAGGGTTAATGGTTTATTAACCTCTCAAACCATACCTTAATAAATCTCATGCACATAATGACAATTATTATGGATTTAATATGCCACATGTCTATCACAGGCCAGTCCTACTACCAAGGTAAGACAATAAACTCGATGATACCCAAGCTGCCCTTACACATGCTCAAGCTCTTGGGAATTATGGAATTTGAATGCAAGAGTGTCATATATCCCATGCAAGGTGGGATTATGGAGCGTTGTTTTATTGGGAGGTGTTAGAACGGTCATAGGAAGTCTCCTTTCTTAGAAAGCCATCACTCAAAATGTATTATGGTTTTCAGGTTGGTTCTTCTTAATGTGATACTTGAATGCTAGGGGTTCTAGTTCAATGGGATTAATTTGTCTCAATTATCATGGATTTGTATTTTTTGATTGGGGGGGTGGGGGGGGGGGTTGCCACTTAGGTTTTATGTATGTGAAGTTTATCTTCTAGGAATTGGCATCTCTCTGGCTCTAGCTTTATGGTTTATGTTGTCTTTCCTACTGGTCCTTTGCTGGTCTTTCACAAGAAACCTCTTGTTTGGTGTTGTGGGTCTATCGACTTGTTATTTTTCATGTTTCTCTTGGGGATTGGTCTTTTGATTTTGGATTAACAATCATGGACCATCAATATTTGCAAGAAATTTGGAGGATTCTTCAGTTACATGAAGAATTGATATAAATAAATAGAACATCTATTTTATCTATTAAATCCAAATCTTAGGACACTGAAAACCAATGTATCTCCCAAATTGCATCCATAATGAGTACTCTCGTTTAGGGAAAACATCAACTTGTCATTCTTGAAGCAAATGTAACATCATAAGGAACCTGGTGGTGAATTCACAAAAGGATGCTCAATTTGGGGCATCCAATTAGTGGTTGTTTGTGAATTTAGGTCACGGGGAACTTAAGGAAGAAGATACCATGGACCATTTATTTGAGGACATGGAGATCAAATATCACGAATCAATGCCAACAAACATAGGCCTAGAAGAGGCCACAAGCCACCATGAATTTTGTGAAGTCAAACGTTCTTTAAGGTCATTAGTATTTTAGGCATCCATTATAAAATCTATACTAGTAGTAAATACTCAATTTTTTTTCCAATAGACATATGTAAATTTTGTATTATGTTGTGGACCTATGCATCTTGTTTGAACTAGAGGACATACAACATGTTGAACTAGTGTTGTTTATCTTTGCTACATCCTTTTTATAATATAAATGAATCAGTTTTGGTTAAAAAATATACAACTAATTTTAAAACAAGGAAGTAAAGAATAAGAGAAATGATCATCAACCCTAAGTTAAAAGTTTAAAACCATCTTACATTTATTAAAAAAACAATATTTTTCAAAACTATTCGGTGAAACCACTGCATTTTCATTTGTTTGTCAACATTTTAGATCCATCTTCACGACACAAAGCCAAAGTGAAAAGATGAGACGAGCAACAATAAATACTAGAGAGATGGAGAAGTAAACCTAAGATGTCGATTGTTTAGGAAGAAACCCTAAAATTATATACTAATACTAAGGTGTAAGCTTTAATATTTAATAATAATATTAACACTCATATTAAATCATAATAGTATTAAGGTATGATCCCTATTAATGATAATATTATTAATATTTATGATTATTAATACAATTAAAAATGCAATAATATTAATATTAGAATAAACCCTAGAACAATAATATTAGTATTAATATTTAGGGTTTAATCATGTTAGTTTTATTACTAATAGAGTTATTAATACTATTTAATATGTATAATACTATTACTACAAAATAAACCCTAGAATAATAATATTAATACTAAGGTGTAAGCTTAAATATTTAATAATAATATTAATAATGATATTAAATCATAATAATATTAAGGTATAATCCCTATTAATAATAATATTAGTATTAATATTTAGGGTTTAATAATGTTAGTTTTAATAATGCTAATATTATTAGTAATAGATTTATTAATACTAATACTATTTTTTTTCCACAGAAAATTGCTCATTATATTGATATATAATTTTTTCTCTTGACAAAGTATACAAATCTTGTTCGACACAATTCTAGTCCATAGACCATGTTCTAAAAACATATTCTATCACTGACCCAACATAACCAGAAAATCGTCAGAGATGAAATCTAGCATGTAGGCTGCAAAAAGAGATTCAAATAATAAACCAGAAGCTGCTCGCCCCCAAAGGACCTCAAAGTAATAACCAAAACACCACACGCCCCCTGTTGGAACACATACAAATATGAACTGTTGAGCTTTATACTTTTCACCTCATGAAAATATAATTTTACCCAAAGAAAGCAAAAACTTGGAAAACGATCTTTTAATTTTCAATCAAATTCATTTGCTGGTTAGTTAATAATGAGGCACGCATGATATCTGTCGTTGATGAGTTTTTTTCCTTTTGATCGAATGATCCTAATACCTTCAGAGTTCTGGAGCTGCCTAGATTTTAAAAGAAGTAAATCTCTAACGATCGCTTCGGAGCTCCGCGCTTCGGATATTTCAATAAGTCTTAACAATAAAAACTCTGAAAGGTGTCTGCTCACAACTTTTCCTAAACCTTTTAAAGGTACAAGTCACAGGACACGTGTACCTTTTGAGTTTTTCCCGAGTTGACATGTGGCACCTGTTTTTGACATTTCCACTGGAGGATTCACATGTTTCCAAGTAACACGTGACACCTCCCTTTTCTCGACATGTCATCCAGAGTGACGTCATCTATACCACGTCACTACGAGAGATGATCCTTCGAGAGTTTAACAAAGAATGAATTCACGAATCACTGAAGTACCAAAATGTCGAAGTATTAAACATTTAAATAATTAAGTTAATCATGATCAAGAGATAATTAATGACTCCGCGATTCGGATTTCAGACTTTTTCCCTGTATCATATTCTAAAATCCCCAAAGTCCGAATTTTCGAAATACATAAAATTAAATGCAATTAATTAAGACTTAAAATCAACTATTTGATAATTAATTGCTTCACAATTTCGGGTTTTGGGAAGTTCTTCTCGAGATACATCAAAATATCCCTGAAGTCCGAACTCCCGAAACACTTTAAGTTAACGCACCATCTTAAACATGATTAATTAAGGTTTTACAAGCGATTATTTAGAAATTAATCTTTTCGTGGATTCAGGATTCAGGAGGTTCCCACTTTGTGACATCTAAAACTCCCAAACGCGAACCATCGAAGTATTGATGGCATTTATGACTAATTAAGGATAATGATTCAAATGTGGATTGCAGATCGCCCGATAGACATTTCCATTAACGTTAATAAATTTTTCGTCAGTGAAGCTATACGAAAATCAATGAATCTGTTTTGAATAAAAGAACTTCGATTTCGAATTCATTTTCACCTGCTGCAATTAGCAAGTTTTATCTGTTTGAAAGACTCACGTATTTTATCTGCAACATGTAACTTCACATTGTTTCCTTACAAATTATGGCACCATGGAAAATGACGAAAAATCCTGATGCAGTGGGCAAGGATTCAAACCTAAATGCGGACGTCTTGTCGGACACCACGTCGTGAGCCACATACACCGTCAAAACTTGGACACAGGTTTTCGAGATTCTGGAACGTGAAATCATCAACTTCCCGAAGGACTCCACCGAAGAAGAGGACGACACTTATACAACTAAACTCAGACACATAGAACTGGCGAAGCTGCACATGATAGCGACATGGTCGAGGCTCATGCCTTATAACGACATGATAAGCTGGGCCTTGGAGCACGTTGACGTCCAGACCAGGAGCATCATCAATCATCAGAAGGTTGTTGTCGACTCTTTCCAACTAGAACATATGCAAGTAATGTATAAACTCTCTCCTAATCATAGATATACATACAATATTGCATTCATTCTGGAGTTCGAGCAAAAGGAATGTGTCTAATATGCAAGGAATTGTCATGATATAAACAAGTCTTGGTGGGGGCACCGAGAGAGATTCATAACTGACGTTCATGGTAGATATGCCACAACGTCTTTGGACGCTCATATGGTGTATGTAGCCATGATGTTATGTCGATTGTTTGGGAAGAAGAGCCCTACACATTTCTCGGTGGAATGGGTATCCATTATGCACGAGGTGGCAGAGGGTTTCACTTTCAATTGAGCCAAAATTTTGTCTGATAACTTGGCCAAGGGGATTGCCAAATATAAAACAATGAAATCAAAAGGAAAACCCCGCCCCTTTTATATATCGGCCTATATCATGGACGCCATCTGTTTCATGACACCTTTTCCATTGATGAATTGGAGCTGGACCCCGGCCAATGCCGAGCCCATTCATTTCTACCATTCCAAGCTATGGGAAGAGAAATCCAAGGATTTCTTTTATGAAATCTGTCACAATGTTGTGGTTATTGTTCATATAGCCCTGTATGGTCACCCACTTCCCCATATTTCTGACAATATTATGGAAAACTTGGGTAAGCTAGCAGATTGGTTTATCGAGGAGAACTTCTCCTACATCAGGGTTTTTGGGTGCTCGGTTCCTCCCCATGCCCTCCCATGATTTTTACCGGACCGACTGGTATACAGAGAAGTGGCCTACCGGACAATGACAAGAGGCATCAACCAGGAGCTGAAGGCAGCACAGAAAAAGGTATGGTCGACTTTCCCTATTCAGGTTGGCATGTTTTCATTACTGGATTTTGGTCACTCCAAAGTGGAGGCTGTGGCTCTAGAGGATGTCAAATTGGTTGACATCGAGTTCAAAAGACATGATCCACATAATATAGTGGAAAACCACCTAGCCCAATTGAATATGAAGCGATATATGCATGAAAAATCCTCGTATGACGAAAGATTCATGGGAGTTGGATCTTATGAGGAGGTTCAGGATAGATTCCAAACCCTGCCCCCGGATCAACAAGTTGGTTTTATCATCTTTCAAAAGCACATGCGAAATAGTCTACCAAAGGTACTACAAGGAGAGCAAATAGCCACTCCCCCTTCTTAGGAAACTATGCCTACAGGTTATGAATCAAGTCACTCCAGTAAACATAAAGTTGAGGAAACCCTGAAGAGCTCAGAGGGGTTAACATAGGAATTAGAAGCATCATTGTCAGGCCAGCTAAGCCCCCATGCAATAACTTAACTCAAAGCTTTCCTAAAGCAGGGACAAGATGCACCTCCTTCGTCGCAAACTACCCCTGCTAGCACCTCAAATACAACAAAGCAACAACAACCCACAAAGATTGCTACTCCCATTACATCATTGACACCTCTACAATCCAACTTCAGAAATCCTAATTCTGAAATTGTTTTTATAAGTGATCTTACCCTCATCTCGCCCGAAGAGATGCCTCCTTCGGATTTCTTCTTTAGTAAGAAGCATAAGGCCATTGTGAAAAGATAATCACACTAAAAAGATGGAGTGATAACTAAAAGGCAGAGAATGGTGTATGACGAGAATGACCAAGATGATCCAGAATTCACAAAAGAAGTTGTAGGTTCGTTATGTGCTTTTGCCACTGCCAATCAATGGTTTGTGGACAATTTGATCGAACAACCGCGACAAAAGTGCCTATTGGTAGAGCGTTTGCAAAATCAAATATAGATTGATAAAAAAAATATCAGGAACATAACGAGTCAAGATTTCGAGCAAATCAAAGCTCATGGTCGGCAACAAATTCAAAAGCTTCAGGCCAATCTTGATGAGCTCCATCAAATTTCACAAACCAACCAAGGTCTAGTCACTCAACGTGATGAATTGATAAGACAACTGCAGGTTATATTGGATCTAACTGAAGTTACCTTGATAGATATCTCGGTCTTCCAAACTCAAGCATTGGAAATAAATGAGAGGCTGGAAGCTGCCCAACAAGACCTTTTTTTGAAAGTAGATGCCATCCAAAAGTGATACAAGGCAGCGAACCTTTCTCTAAAGGACATCTATGTCAACGAAAGAGAAGCTCGCTCAACCCAAACTAAGTTTCAAGAAGCCATCATATTAGTGCAGAAAGAGAATGTCCTTGTTTTTCCTTTGCTCTCTCCTTCTGAACAATGAAGAGGTGATATGGCCCTAAAGGTTTGGGAAACTAATCTGGCAGAGAGTAAAATATTTTCCAGAGAGGTAAAAGAAGCTTGCCCAGAAGCGTTGTCATCATTAGACAAAAGGCCAATTGATTTTGAGGGAAGTAATATCTCAGAAGCCCTGGGGAAAATTGATATAGAGATGAACCAACAAAATTCCAGAAAAAGAAAAGAAGAAACTCTGGTAGCCATTCAAGAAATGAGCCAGATTGATCTTCTTAAAATCAATAAATGGATAGTGAATCCAAGCTCATAGTTCCGGGACACATCTCAAGAAGTGAAAAGGATCCAAGAAAAGTTGCCTCAGGTAGAAAGGAAATTATTCACTTTTGAGGTAAATGAAACAATTGAGCCCTCAAGGTTCGTTGTGGAATTATTGGATAGATGCAACCAATTTATTGAACATGGAAAAGCAAGCATAGCTAAGATCAAGTACAAAAATGTGCACAATTCCCTTTCCTTTTACCCTCTCTAACTTTTACCTTCCAACATGCACTTACCTCATTCTAATCTCCACTTATCCCCACTTCATCATCATACACTTGTTCCATTATCGTTCTTTCCACAGACGGTTACTTTTTCCTGTATTTGTTATCCGTTCACTGATGAGCCATGCAGTGCTATTCATCTGATTATCCTACCCCCTGATCTAAACTGTGATTCATTGCATTGCTGGACATATCTGGAGGGACAGATGGCGACAAAACTAAAACGACCAAGACAATATGCCGAAATATTAAGGTGGTCTATATGACATTTGTATTCAGCCTAAAGGACTAAGGAAAAGAAGTGTTTCTGCTAGCAGATGAAGAGACAGAGGTTAGCGCCACCAAAGCTCATCAAATTTTACATACTGTTGTTTTATTCAGATATATACTATTTTAATTAAATATTGTAAGAAGTCCAACCGTTTGGAGTTGGGACAGATTTTGTATAAGTAAATAGATTCAAGATCTATTCAAGGTTGCTTCTTGTCGGATGTAATAGATAATCTTTTTTTTGAGTATTAATACAAGTGCAGACATAGATTCTAATTTTCGTTCAGTTTGAGTTATGTGTTTCCTCTGTATTTTCATTCCTCTAAATTTCTTTATGTAACTCCTTGAAAAATGATTGATTACAATTTGGTATTACAACTACTGTGATCATATTAAACAAACAATTCATTAAGTAAGCAATTTTTCCTCTGTATTTACTGTGAGTAAGACAAGACCCGCAAGCTGTGTGAATTACTACATTTCATATCATGTTCAAGCGTGCACTATCTACTTTTCTTCCGCTGCAAACAAGGTGAGACTCATATACAATTGATGCCTAGCTTTGTTTAACAATTTTATAACTTTCTGTCACACCATTTGATATTAGAATTGCGACTCAGACAACAGAATACGACCTCTGTCCTGTCCTGTTATTAATTTCATTGAAAGATCATTTCTTATAGAACTAAAGGTAGGAACAACACTCTTTTAAAACATTCTCTTTAAACACTATTGATGCCTGACATTACTCTTTGAGCCTTAAGACTAATCTCAGGAACAACATATTTTTAATGTCGTTGCCGGGGACGAAGAAACAAAATCATTTTCCCTGGGAAAACGACAAGGCAAATTTTGATCTTTGATGGTGAACAAAGATTGAATACATAAGTAAGGCTTATTTTATTTTTCACTTGGCGACTCCAACATAGACAAAACTAGCATTCGATCGAAAGAATACTAGGAAAAATCTAGACGATAAGTAGACCACACCAGTGTCAGATCCCGAAAAGTTGTTGAAACAAAAGGGATATCTCAAATCGACTGCTACATCAACAGGTAAAGTATATCAACCTAAAATTATGCAAGTTGATGCTAAGTTTCAGACTGAAGAACTAACCCCTAAAGAAAGTTTTAAGCAAATCCATTTTGTAGAAGCATCGACTAGTGAACCTGAGGCTAAACTCGGAAATCCAAAGGTGATTGTTCCTGAGATAAAAGTTGAAATTGACTTGACACATAATTTTACCAACAAAGGATCCCTTTCAATTCCTGCTTTCATTGATGATCTGCCAATTCTCTCCTTTCCCGAAGAAAAGGTTGTTATTTCCTGAAACTATGAAGAGTACATTTTATACTCAGATTTATCTCCTATGATCTCTCACATATATACATCCAGTAAACCTAAGGAACCCGGCCCAAGTTTACCTTTTCCCCAATATATATATCTTCCATATCCTAGTTGTATTTTGCCCGAATTTCATTCGCCACAACCCAAAGTAGTCGAACAGTCAGCAACTCAGTCCCTCACAGTTTTTGAAAATCCCCTTTTTAACCCCCGAAGTCTGTCTCCTAGACTTCCAATGGCTGGTACTGGAGGCACTGGAGGTGGTGGAGCTGGCAGACAAGGTAAACCTCCTAGAATATTTGCCAAGGTAGCTGCTAGATACACTCCCTTGGTCCTCCCTGCCTTCCTTCATGATTTGCCTTAAAATTACATGAAGAACCTCCCCAAATTCATGGGGGAAGGAGATTTAACCACAACCAAACACATAGCCTTTTTTGATCAGTTTGTTGATATTCTTGGCATCGAACACATGGACGTTTACTCAAGGTTGTTAGTAAAAACCTTTGAAGGACAAGTGAGAACTTGGTTCAGAGGACTCCCTGTAGGTTCCATACGATCATACGACGAACTAGAAAATGCCTTCCTAAGACAGTGGGGCGAGAAAAAGGACCATATTGATTATTTAACCGAGTTCGGGGCTTTAAGAAAGAAGACTTTTGAATCATTCCTTGAATTTACCTAGAGGTTCAATAAACTGTATAACAAAATACCAGCTGAAGTCAAACCTTCCTAACCTGCTGCAAAGGTAACTTTTGCAGGAGCTTTTGATCCCGACTTCGCTCTACTTCTAAGAGAAAGGAGATCTACCACTTTATCAGGAATGCAAGATGACACCATAGAAATTGAATCCAATATGATGGCATCCGGCAAATTATAAACTAAGGTTGAGATGGGAACCAGAGAACCTAGGTGTTTCAAAGAACAAGCAGGACCCTCTGGATCTAGGAAATTCACAGAAGAAAAAATGGATGAGATGGCTAAGATAATCAAAGATTTATCAAACAAAATATTTAGAATGGAATTAGATCAGGCCAAACCTGATCCATATGTTAGGAATCAGTTCAAGAGAAACCCTAACCCCCATATACAACAGAGACAAGTAAAAAATGAAGATCAAAAGATCCAAGCCCCATTTAAAACTGAAAATTTTATGCAGAGGGATGAAATGCAATTTTATGAGGAGTTAGAAGAAGATCTAAACAACCTTAGCGATGATGATCTTGAGTCACATTTAACCAGGGAGGACTATGAGAAATCTTTAGACATGGAGTTCCTCTTTGAAAATGAGGAAAACATCAATAATCTGGGAGACTCTATGTATCAAGGTTTCGCCAACTCAATAATGGTCGAACTCCAACAAAAATATGATTTAAGGCCCAGAAAAAAAAATTCTACAAATGTTCCACCAAAAAATATTTTGTCACAAAGTAAAACGAATGAGGCGACAATTACTAAACCACCAACTGAAACACAAGCCACCCGAACAAAGCCAGTTGAAACAAGAACAATGCAAACTAAGAGACCAGAAAATACAACAACAGAAGTTCCAACCAAAGAAATTGAAAAAGCAATTGGAGGTTTCAGTTTGGAAAATGAACTTAATAAAATTAAAATACCAATGCCTCTCATTGAACTTGAAAAAAACTCGATTTATAAAAAGAAAATCGCTAAAGTGATAATTTTTTCCGATGTTGAATGTCATGCAAACGTTATTAATCTGTAGGACGAAAGACCTACGATCATGTTCGATCCTCACTTTGAAAACAATAAGGATTTTGTTGCTCCATTCTATATTACACTGGCTGTGTGTGACCATTTACTCCATAATTGCATGTTAGATTCTAGGGCCTCTCATAATTTAATGCCTAAAATTATCATGGAAAAGTTGGGCCTCGAAATTACTAGACCTTATCAAGACTTGTACTCATTTGATTCTAGAAAGGTTAAGTGTCTAGGCATGATTAAATATTTGGTAGTAAATCTTTCTCATATCCATGTGAAAAGTATGCTTATGGATGTAGTCGTTGCCGACGTCCCTGCCAAGTATGACATGCTTCTATCTAGGTCTTGGGGCGCCAAATTAGGAGGATTAGTTCAGCTGGACATGACTTACGCTACGATCCCAATTTTTGGTGGGCAATTCACACGATTGTACAAAGAAACTAGACTGGCGTATATTGTAAGTGACCCTCAAAACCCCAATAATTACCCCGTCTATGTTGCTGATCAGGACTTAGGAAATTGTATATTATCTATAGATGATGATTTCGAAGAATGTAGAGAAGAAGAAAATAAAAAAATAGAAAAAACAAAGAAAAACAGAAATGTTAGAGAAGGAATGTGGAAAATGTTCTTCGATGGTGCCTCATCCTGCGAAGGAGTAGGAGCTGGAGTTTTATTCGTGGCACCAGGTGATGAGTATGCTATTCTGTTCTCTTATAGATTACAATGGGATATCAATTATACGAATAATGTCTGTGAATATGAAGCTCTGGTATTAGGATTAGAAGCTGCAAAGAAGTTAAAAATTGAACACCTAATAGCTTATGGTGATGCAGAGCTTATTGTAAAACAAGTGAAACAACAATATCAAGCTAAGCATCCAAGGTTGAGATCATACATGAATTGCGCCTGGGCTGTTATAGAGAACTTCTTCTCATCTTTTAATATTCACTCTATTCCCAGGATGGAGAATCGACAAGCTAACTCCTTGGACAAAATTGTTGCGACCTTCATACCCTCTACTGTCTTGAAATTGATGTATCACATCGAGATGAGGCATAGACCTTCGATCTCAAACAATGTTCATCACTGGCAAGTGTTTGAAGACTACGAACAAATCAAACAGTTTCTGGAGATGGTTGATGAGTTTTCTGAAACTCACATAGATCAGGAAAACCAAAATGATCTGGCTTGGGTTATGCAAGAAGGAGAGAACCTAGAAAAATTCCAAGACAAGTTTGCAAACCACCGCATGCTCGTGCTTAAGAACGATCAAATTCCCAGAGGCATGATCCCATTAGAAAGGTTGTTTGACCAGGATGACATACCTTTGGAGTCTACCTTAAGTCCTCAACCTGAAGAAGTTGAAGAGTGTAATGTAGGAACTAACGAAGATCCGAAAATGGTCAAGATATCAAAATACCTTCCGGCCGAAATGAAGGGTAAGTGTGCTAAGTTTCTTAGGCAGTAAAAAGATGTTTTTTTTGGTCTTATGATGATCTGAAAACTTACGATACCTCTGTTATTGAACATAAGATTCCTCTAAAACATGGTATTAAACCTTTCAGACAGAAACTCAGACAGATAAACCCTATTCTCCTGCCAGTGATAGAAATGGAAGTCAAGAAACTTCTCGATGCAAAAATTATTATTCCACCCAGGTATTCTGAATGGATGTACTAATTAACATGAAAAAAGATGGAAACCTTGGACATGCAGTCTACATGAAAAATAGACACACATAAAACTATCTTCACGCAAGCTCCCATCATCACCCCACCCATAAGTTGGGGGTTCTTAACACTTTGGCCATAAGGGCTATAAGAATCTCCGATGAAGAGCACCTATAACATGAAAAATATCACCTCTCCAAAGTTTTCAAGAGCATAGTTTACAAGGACAAAGACATTAAGAATGTGATAAGGAAATCCCTAGAAAGAACAAGTAATATACCTCATCCCGTGAACAACCAAACCCCTGGTATGATTTCCTACATTCCTTACATCCAAGGAGTAACTGATATGATTTTAAAAGTCTTAAGCATGAAAGAGATCATAGCCTCTTTCAAGCCACTATAAACCATTAAATAGAAAATGTGATTTGTCAAAGACAAGCTTGACTGTCATAAATGTAAAGGAGTATACAAAGTAGAGTGTTCATATGGTAAATGTTACATTGGAGAAATTGGTCGTTCCTTTCAGATTAGGATTAAAGAGCACATAGCTGGCATCAAGAATGAACATACTCGCACCTCAACATTAGTTTAGCACTCACTTACAACAAAACACCACATGCGCTTAAAATACAACAAAATTCTAACAAAGGAAGATCATTTCTTTAAACATTGAATTAGGGAAGCAATTGAAATTATCAAGCATCCCTACAACCTAAATAGAGACAATGATCTATAAATCAACAAGAGTTGAATCCATTTGATCCACGATAAAAGTAATAGGTAAGAAGATTCAAGTTTGTCCTTGATACTCCTGATTCTTTTATCTTTTGATGTTTGTTGATTTTCTTCACTTCTCTGCTTAGTCCTTCCATTCTCTAGCTTTAATCTCTCCTTAGTACCATCCTTTGAAGGTCAATTTTGGCATTAATAGTAGGGTTTTATACTTAGTACTTAATAATATCATATGTACTTATATTAATACTCTATTATTAATACTAGTTTCCCTCATATATTAAATAATATTAGTAATAGTAATTCTATTACTAATAATATTAACATTATTAAACCCTAAATATTCATAATGATATTATTATTAATATGGATTATACCTTAATACTGTTATGATTTAATATATTATTATTATTAAATATTTAAGCTTACATCTTAGTATTAATATTTTTATTCTATGGTTTATTCTTTATCCATAGTAATAGTAAATATTAAATAGTATTAGTAACTCTATTATTAATAAACCTAATATTATTAAACCCTAAATATTAATACTAATATTATTATTCTAAGATTTATTATAGTGCATTTTTAATAGTATTAATAACCCTAAACAATAATAATATTATTATTCTTAATAGAGATCCTACCTTAATACTATGATTTAATATTAATATTATTGTTAAATATTAAAGCTTATACCTTAATATTAATAAATAATTTTAGGGTTTCTTCCTAAACAACTAACATTTTAGGTTTTCCTCTTCGTCTCTCTAGTATTTATTGCTATGAATGAAAATATTGTGGTTTCTCCAAATATCCGAAAACAACACTTACCACAAAAGTCTTATTAATAAAAACAACATTTTTAAAATAAAAATGAACTCTCCCCCATTTAAAAAATAAAGATTTTAACAAAATTTTATGATAAAAAAAAAAAAAAAACCTTTTCTCTTAAAATGCCATTCTTATATTTATATCAATTCTTTATTTTACAAAATTTATAACATTGATTATTTTCTAACTGAGTAACTCATTAAAACAAAACCTAATAAAAACATACCTTTTTTTTTTAATTGTAAAATGTATATTACCACTGTTATTAGTCCTTGCCGAAGGCGTAGAGGGACTATAAGACTTCATATTAACTTTCCCTTTGACTATAAATTTTTGCACAATCTCTATTGTTAAAACTAGTGGACAGAAAGCATTATTTTTTATATAATAAAAAATAATTATTTGTCATCATCTCATTGGAGAATAGATTCGAAGTCTTATTGCCAGCTTCACTATTCCCAATGTTTTAAATGTTTAGATATCCAAAGTTTTGAGCATCGACGCTCTTTTTGAATTTTTATTTTTATTGAAATGTTTACATATAGAAAGTTTTGAGAATTGACACTCTTTTTGAGGTACTTGAATAGGTCTTATTATCCCCGATATCTAGGGATAACTAGGAGATCATGTCTCGAGGCCCACATGGTCCCAGACATGGAGTACCGAGAGCGGGATTGACTTGAGCATGGCCCTGGAGGGACCATCTCTCTTCTTCTTCGTTAGATTTGTCCTGTCAGCAGTAACAGTTTCCATCACCACCGACCTGGGCTTGCATCGGAGAGGACTCTTGCTCCATGAGGTAATTGGTCCGAGGTATCGTGGTATGTGTCATATTTGATTGTTATAACCTTCTTATATATGCATTAGGTTCTTTTCATTTCTGATGACTGCTTGGATCTTACACTAATCCACTTGAACATTGTTGGGGTGATTGATTGGGTAACTTAGTAAGCTGATATTCATGGGTTTTGGTTAGCCACCAAGGGGGATTTGCAGAGCCATCATCCGCTCCCACCATCTTATCATATTTACATCTTACACCCCGCTCATCCATCCCATTCCCCTAGTCTGGCCAGTAGGATGACCTTTGAGGGTTACACTTTGTCTTGTGGGAAGAAGGGGCTAAAGGCCCAGGGGGTAAAAACAACCGGTAAAAGATAAAAGCCATAGGAAATAAAACCTAGAGATGCTTCGCCCAGGGGATCCCCGAGAAGGCAATAAAAGGCCTCTCGATAAGAAACTAAGGGACCCTAAGAAAAATGATAAAAAACAAGACCTAACCAAGAGGATGGGAGGTCTCATCACGAGCCGGCCCATTATGTTCATAGGTATTTAGCAGTATTACATTGCCACTATCTGGTCACCAAGCTAGGGCAGTGACCTTTGGTTGCATGGCCAAAGGAAAGGGGGTCTCATCACGAGCCAACCTTATCATTTCTGCGAAGATACCAGTGCGTAACACTGTTAGCTCTGGCCACCAAGCCAAGGCAGTGTCCTCTGGTCAGACCTTGAAGTAAAAAAGAAAGAAAAGCTATAAAAGAAAAATGAAGGCAATAAAAGGCTTGGAAAAAATTCATCCATGACGGGTACAGCTCGCCTCCTACAAAGGCACCCATAGACAACACCTGCCCTTGGTCTTACTATGACTGGACATCCCTAAAAACCATATCACCTCATAAAACATGGCTTGAATGATCTTCTGAGGAAACTTTCCATC
>ML798471.1:322579-344603 GCA_009831015.1 Picea engelmannii | reverse complement strand
CCCTTAGGGTTTTGACTTGGTGGCCCTGCCATTGCAACACCATTAAGCCTAACTCTCCCGTCCTTAGGTTTAAATCTTTCCAAGCCTTTAGCCTCTCTCTTTGACTCCATTTACCCAAGGCACTAGTCTAAAATTGCAACGTTAAGTCTATGGTGTTCAAACAATCTTTCAAAACTCTCTTAAATTGAAACCCTAACTAACCCTAGCGACCTACTAACCCTAACTAGCTGATGACGTCTTGCCTTTTTTTAACCTTTGCTTAGCATAAAAGTTGCGGCTGAGTCATCTATTGATAAACATACAAGTGTTGAGTAATTTCATTGGCTTAAAAAGAAAAACATTCACTTTATTGTCTAGCTAACCTAACCTAGATTAGGGCTGACGTCACCCTAGTAACATAGTGACGCAACAGCAACAATATTTATATATGAGCATATTTAATGCATTGTGAGAACATAAGGATTGATTTTGTACATTGAATTCAAGTGTCTTTTTTGTACTTATTGAAGAAGGAATATTATAAGCCATTTTCTTTATTTGCAATCATTGACTTCGTCAATAATTACATGCTATTATTGCTCATATGTATTGAAGATAGTCATTAGCAATTGAAGTACTGCTTGCACGTTTTAGTTTTATTTGCCTTGTCTCGCAAACAGGTGCCCTTTTCAGTGGAATATCTTCTCTTTGACTATCTCTCTTGGCAGTAATCTGTGAAAGGAAACCTTCATCTTGATCCTTTAAACCTTGAGACCTTTCAGAACCCTAGATTACTAGGGACGTCTCCCTTGGGACTAGCCACCCTAAATAGAAAGAGCTCCCCATCGAGGTGATAGTGGGTGGGGAAGCTCTTATTACGTCAGTTTGAGTCTTACCTCCAAGTTACTAAACCTATCCTACAAACTGAGCGATAACATTTTGGCACCGTTGCCGGGGAACACTGAGTCAACCTTCCTCAACGACAAACCTTTGGTAAGCCTTGCCTCAGAAACTTTTCTTACAAGCTTACCTGGCGACTCCACTACCTTTTTCCCCTATTCTTTGGTAGTTTCAGGGAAACTGTCTGGTGACTCCACAAACCAAAAGGAGGTTCAATAACCCTCCTCTAGCTTTCAGAAGGAAGCCTCCTGCTAATTCACCTATTGTCAAGTCACTTTTTGGAAAGAGACTTCCCTTGAATATGACTACTCGTAGTGGAAAGATGTATTCAAATCCCACTATTGTGACCACCACCACTATAACAAACCCCGTGCCTCCGGTCAATCCAAATCCTCATAAATGGTCTCCCTCAGAAAGTTATAACTACTTTGATTTCAACAACATCCAAGGAGGAGAACATGACTTGCCCACAGACGCAAACTCCTGGCTACCATCATTTTCAGGAAAGGGTACTTCCGGGAATTCACATTGGACCCAGTTTTGCGACAGTTTTGACTTTCATCTAGACGGCCAAGATCATCCTGATGTTTTTATGAAACTCTTTGCCACTCCCTTAAAGGAGATGCTAAGTCCTGGATTGATGGATGTCCCAAGGGAAGCATAAAGAACATTGAAGAGCTGCAGAAAGCCTTCAAAGTGAGGTGGTGTGATAAAGAAGATTTGCAAGATCTTTTTCTTCAGTACTCCAACATTTGCAAAAGATCTTGTGAAGGTATAAGAGAGTTCACTGACAGGTTTAATATTGCCCTAAAAAAGATCCAATCAAAGGTTGGTTCAGAACAAGCTATCATCAATCGGTACCTGTTTTCTTTAGAAGGAGCTTTGCAATTCAGAGTTAGAGACCGATCACCAACAATTTTGGAAGAAGCACAAGATATGGCTTTTGAGATTGAAAGAAATCTTGATTTTTATGACTTTATTGAAGAAAGAAACATGAATTGTGAACCATGGGATCCAGGTAATGAGCCTATGCCAGAGCCTGAACCTCCAAGCGTCCTCCAAGTTGAATTAGCTCCTACCAAGAGGAAATGGAGTCTTTCTCATAAGAGTGATACCTCTTCCCAAGAGCCTCCGTTGAAGAAGGCCCATCCAAAGGATGAAGGTGGGGATGCTCCTGAAAGTTTGGACCTGAATCCCATTCAAGACTTCTCTCTCTTCATCCATCAAGTAGGAGATCCAATTCCAAAGAATCGTGATTTCAAACCCTTTTATGTCTCTCTCCGAGTCAATGATCTTCTCCTCCGCAATTGTCTTCTGCACCCAGAAGCCAAAGCCAACATAATGATAGAAGAGGTTATGCGACAATTGGGCCTGAAAATCTCACAAACTAACACCAAGGACGATTTTGTAAAGGGAGCCATTAATGGTCTTGAGGTAGCTTTTGACTCTTGCCCTGACGCTCCTTTTCGGATTAATGTGATTGTTGTGGATGATATTAATAATTTTGGGATTATCATTTGTAATAACCTTATTGCACTTTTGAGTGAAAGAATTCACAGAGAACAATCTAAAGCCATCATTCCTCATCCTGAAGGAGGAAATTATACCGTTTACAATGAACCCTTTGTTGGTTCACCAGTGGAAAACCCCGATGAAATAGATGATCAACTTTTATGCATCAACAACAATCTAAGTGATTGGTTCATTCAAGAAGGAAAATTGGATATGGACATAGTCGAGGAAACATAAGGAATCTGGACACTGGAATTTGACGACTCACACTCGAGTGTTGGATCAGGTGCAGGAATAGTCTTGACAGCTCCTTTAGGTGAGATTTTCTATCATTCTTATAGATTGGAGTTCAGTTGCACCAACAATGTGGCTGAATATGAAGCTCTGATTTTGGGACTCAACCTGGCCATTGACAAGGGGGCTACAATCCTAGAAGTAAAGGGTGATTTGGACCTCATCATTTCGCAGGTTCTAATGAGGTTTGCAACTAATAATGAAAAATTAAAGAAGTATCGAGATGTAGCCCAAAATATTTCAAAGACTTTCAAAAGGATATCACTTGAAGCTGTTCCTCGAGAAGAAAACCATGTGGCAGACGCTCTGGCCGTCTCAGCATCCACTTTGCAACCGTGTGAAGGACCTCTTCATGATCAGTGCAAGATGGAGGTCCTCTTTAGACCTTCTATTCCAGACAATCTAGAGCACTGGCAAGTTTTTGAAGATGATGATCAAATTATCAGATTCATGGAGAATAGCAAAGAATTCATAGATACACAAATAAATTTCTTGGCTGATTCTATGGACTTGGAAGTCATCAACCTGCAAAACAACACCTTGCCAAAAGGTTGTATTCCTCTGGAGAATATTTTTGACAGACATGATGTTTTCAAAGGGAAAAGAACCAACAAGCAGGCTGAGGAAGCCCTGGAGTTCAACATTGGTACTGAGATGGATCCAAGAACAGTCAAGATAGGAAAGGGGACTATCGAGGAAGAGAGGAAGGCAATACTTGACCTCATCAGGGAATTCAGAGATACCTTTGCCTGGAACTACGATGAATTGAAGGCCTATAGAGGAGACGTTATCCAGCACGCTATACCTTTGATTGAGGGAGCCAAACCTTTTCGAAAAAAGTTGAGGCACATCAACCCAAAGTTGGCAGGGCATATACAAAAGGAACTCCAGAAGATGGTTGACGCAGGTATCATAGCCCCGATCAGGTATTCTTCCTGGATGTCAAATCTATTGGTTGTTCGGAAGAAGAATGGTGACATCCGCCTATGTGTTGATTTCCGCAACCTCAACCAGATGTCATTGAAAGATAATTATCCTCTCTTGAACATGGAACATCTACTTCAACGAGTCATAGGAGCAGGAATGATGTCAATGTTGGATGGATTCTCGGGATACAACCAAGTTTTACTCAAAAGGGAGGATCAACTCAAGACTGCATTTACTACGCCCTGGGGAACATTTATGTACTTGAGAATGTCGTTTGGTCTTATGAATGCAGGTGCGACTTTTCAAAGAGCAATGGACTATGCCTTTAGAGACTTCATACAAAAGATCATAGAGATTTATCAAGATGACCTCACTGTGGTGTCTAAATAAAGGAAAGATCATCTCTCCCACCTTAGAATTGTTTTTGAGCGATGTAGGAAGTATGGCATCTCACTAAACCCTAAAAAGTCTGTTTTTGGGATTGACGAAGGAAAATTATTGGGACACGTGGCCTCACCAGGAGGAGTCTCCATTGACCCTGAACGGGTTCAATCAATAAAAGATGTCCGTCCTCCAGTCAACAAAAAGGCCCTGCAGTCCTTTCTTGAAAAAATCAACTTCATCCATAGATTCATGCCTAACTTTGTTGAAAGGATAAAACCTTTAAGCGCTCTGCTGAAGAAGGATGTTGCTTTCAGATGGGGAAAAGAAACTGACAGATCTTTTGAAGATATCAAGAACGCCATTTCTCAAGCCCCGATTTTGATCAGTCCTGATTTTTCACGAGATTTCATCATTTTCTTATTTGTATCCCAGGACACTATTGCAGGGGTATTGATGCAGAAGGATGCTGGCAACTTCGAACATCCCGTGGTCTTTATGAGCAAAGTCCTGAGAGATTCAGAATTGAACTACACCATCATAGAAAAACAGGCTTACGCTTTGGTTAAGTCCCTCTAGCATTTCAGAAATTATGTCGGTTATAATAAAATCAAAGCTTATGTCCCGTACCCAGCTGTAAAGGATGTTTTTTCACAACAAGACTGTATGGGCACCCGAGGTAAGTGGGTTTCAAAAATCCAAGAGTATGACTTAGAGATAAAACCCACTAAAATAATAAAGGGACAAGGTTTGGCCCAGATGTTGACTGAAAGCAATCAAGAAGCTATACAGATCGGTGAGAATGAGCAGGCGAATGTAATAGTAATTGAATTGGAACATGATGAGTGGTATTCTGACATAGTCTATTATTTGAAGAACTTGTCATGTCCTGATCACCTGGTGGATCACAAAAGGAGAGCTCTAAGGTTGAAGGCCATGAAATACTGCTTAACAGAAAATGGACTTGGATGGAAGAATCCCGATGGCGTTATACTTCGGTGTGTGAACAAGGATGAGGCAAAGAATATCTTGAAGGAATTACACTCTGGATACTGCAGTGGACATTTTGCTGCACGTACCACTGCCCACAAAATCTTGAGGGCAGGTTATTATTGGCCGACCCTTTTCTCAGATGCTTATCAACATGTTCGGTCTTGCCAACCTTGCCAATACTTCACAGGCAAACCAAAGCTCCCAACCCAGCCTTTGAAACCAGTGGTAGTAGAAGCACCTTTTCAACAGTGGGGCCTGGATTTTATCGGTGAATTCAAGGACAATTCAAGTAATGGATATCGATGGATTTTGATGGCTACAGATTATTTCACTAGATGGGTTGAATCGGTTCCTACAAAGAAAGCCATTGAAGAAGTTGTCATGAACTTCTTAGAAGATCGAATCATAACGAGGTTTGGGATTCCTTCCAAGATCACCACGGATAATGCCAGAGCTTTTAGTTCCTACGCCCTGGTAGAATTTTGTTTCAAATATGGCATTACCTTGTCTCATTCCTCGAATTATTACCCATAAGGAAATGGACTAGCTGAATCAATCAACAAGAATCTCATGAATATTCTAAAGAAGGTTGTTGAAGAAAATAAGAAGTCATGGGATAGCAAATTAAAGTATGCAGTATGGGTAGATTGAATAACAACAAAGACCTCCACAGGGAAAACTCCTTTTGAGCTGGTGTATGGACTTGAAGCAAAACTCCCTGTGAATCTCCAAATTCCCATTCTCCGATTTGTACAACAATATGACACAGATGCAGAGGCGATCCAAGGGAGAATAAACCAGTTGATAGAATTAGACGAAACTCGAAGGAATGCCTTGGGTCAGATGGTAAGGAACCAAGAGAAAGTAAAGAACACTTTTGACCACAAAGCCAAGGGCAAAGGTTTCGCTGAAGGAGATCTTGTACTCTTGTGACACAAAAGAAAAGAGAAACCTGGTATGCACAAGAAATTTGACAGCCTATGGGGAGGCCCTTACAAAATCAGAAGTTGTGCGGGGACAAATTCTTTCAACCTGGAAACAATGGAAGGAGAAATTCTGAAATTACCAGTGAACGCTTTGCATATAAAGAATTACTACCCTCCGGACACTTGATTGCACAGGTAAGTATGAACAGGTAGGCACTTCCGTGTATTATACCATATGCATTTATTGTTTGTTTCCTTTATATATGCATCTTGATTGTTTTATTTCATATATATGCTTATACTATTTCACGGGTTGGCAATACCACCCCACCTTTTGTCGCTGATGCTTTCTTGTCAAGTGTGAGCAGGTATAAAGGTCTACGCCAGAGATTGCTGAGGTTCTCATGCGCTCTACAGTTAGCACATGTCCCCGAGTTGGAGCTAGATATTATCCCTGATATCTAGGGATAACTAGGAGATCATGTCTCGAGGCCCACATGGTCCCAGACATGGAGTACCGAGAGTGGGATTGACTTGAGCATGGCCCTGGAGGGCCCATCTCTCTTCTTCTTCGTCAGATTTGTCCTGTCAGCAGTAGCAGTTTCCATCACCACCGGCCTGGGCTTGCATCGGAGAGGACTCTTGCTCCATGAGGTCCGATGTATCGTGGTATGTGTCATATTTGATTGTTATAACCTTCTTATATATGCATTAGGTTCTTTTCATTTCTGATCACTGCTTGGATCTTACACTAATCCACTTGAACATTGTTGGGGTGATTGATTGGGTAACTTAGTAAGCTGATATTTATGGGTTTTGGTTAGCCACCAAGGGGGATTTGCAGATCCATCATCAGCTCCCACCATCTTATCATATTTACATCTTACACCCCGCTCATCCATCCCATTCCCCTAGTCTGGCCATTAGGATGACCTTTGAGGGTTACACTTTGTCTTGTGGGAAGAAGGGGCTAAAGGCCCAGGGGGTAAAAACAACTGGTAAAAGATAAAATCCATAGGAAATAAAACCTAGAGATGCTTTGCCCAGGGGATCCCCGAGAAGGCAATAAAAATCCTCTCAATAAGAAACTAAGGGACCCTAAGAAAAATGATAAAAAACAAGACCTAATGAAGAGGATGGGAGGTCTCATCACGAGCCGACCCATTATGTTCATAGGTATTTAGCAGTATGACATTGCCACTATCTGGTCACCAAGCCAGGGCAGTGACCTTTGGTTGCATGGCCAAAGGAAAGGGGGTCTCATCACGAGCCAACCTTATCATTTCTGCGAAGATACCAGTGGGTAACACTGTCAGCTCTGGCCACCAAGCCAAGGCAGTGTCCTCTGGTCAGACCTTCAAGTAAAAAAGAAAGAAAAGATATAAAAGAAAGGGCTTGGAAAAAATGCATCCATGACGGGTACAACTCGCCTCCTACAAAGGCACCCACAAACAACACCTGCCCTTGGTATTACTATGACTGGACATCCCTAAAAACCATATCACCTCATAAAACATGGCTTGAATGATCTTCTGAGGAAACTTTCAACCTCTTGTGGGTATTAGCCCAATAGGTTGTTCTGTCGGTTTCCTTAGCTCTGTATAGTAGATCTGTGTAATATCTTTGAGCTCTTAGATGATGTGTTAGGGGTTTCATGCATATATTTGATAACTTTAATGATGAAATATGATTTACATTGCTATGATCTCTAGGACTGATGAGCCCATGGAGGGCGTAGTTTTTGATGTGCAGGACCATACCCGGTGGACAAGTACCAAAGGACCGGTACACATGGGGAGATGATTAGCTCAAACCTCCATGGGGCTGAAGAGCCCATCAGATGGTTGCTAGGATGGCAGAGACAGGACAACGTCATGATGAGCCCTTGCATGAAGAAGACAAAAGGACGCCCTCACCAGGACACTTTGGCAGAGATTGACCTAAGGAGAATCGCCCCTTGCAGATGAGATAATGGCTTTGATGGACATGACGCTACCCAGGGCAGGCTGGACATTTTTTGGAGGATGTGGCAGTGTGCTTGGACCACTTGGCACGTGTGGCAGCTTGCAGGAGCCCTAGAAGGGCAAACATTTTGCCTATTGGATGCTGATCTTGCCCAAAAGGGGCTAACGTCTCCCTCAAAGGGGCCTGACGTCTCCCTTTTTAGCTCATAATTTGACATTTTAACATTTAATGTGACAAATAATGTAATAATGTTAAGGCAGCCTTGTCGACTGTTTTTAATGACCTATTTTGTAATTTAAGGTCCTTTGGATCATATAAATTGAGGACGTTGAGCCTCATTTTGGATATAACACAACTCACTCTCTTGTGAGAGACCTCTTTTTAGTCTTTTGTCTTGTTATTGGATCTTGGGAGTTGAGGCGCTACACTTGGAAGGATTATCTTTGGCATGCATATGGTGTTTTTATCATTGGAAGCTGTTACAACTAGGGTTTGATAAGCTCTTCATGAATTTGTAAGTGTATTTTTCATACAAAACTTCTTGATTGAATACTTGTAGGTTTAATATCTTACATGTATGGTTACATTGTTATTATTATGCTTAATCATTGAAACCTTAGCGAGCAAGCACATAAGTAGGTCCTTGCTTTATGTCCCCATGATAAAAACTTGTTTAGCCATTTGATTAAGAAGAACATAGCCTAGCCATTGCTACACTATTTCTCCTTTTTCTTGAGTTAGCTTGAAACATAGATTGAAGAAAGAAGACGTCCTAGGCCTAATTGACTTTACACCTAGGGTTTGACTCTTAGGGTTTGAAGAGCCTTGGCTCCACAACACTTTTCAGCCCTAGATTTATGTTTTGTAGCTAGTCGTTTTTCCAAAGAGTCTTAAGGAAAGAGGGAGGAGCATGAGGCCTAGCTTAAGCTACACCGGAATGAGCCTCCTCCCCTTAGGGTTTTGACTTGGTGGCCCTGCCATTGCAGCACCATTAAGCGTAACTCTCCCGTCCTTAGGTTTAAATCTTTCCAAGCCTTTAGCCTCTCTCTTTGACTCCATTTACCCAAGGCACTAGTCTAAAATTGCAACATTAAGTCTATGGTGTTCAAACAATCTTTCAAAACTCTCTTAAATTGAAACCCTAACTAACCCTAACTAGTTGATGACGTCTTGCCTCTTTTTAACCTTTGCTTAGCATAAAAGTTGCGGCTGAGTCATCTATTGATAGACATACAAGTGTTGAGTAATTTCATTGGCTTAAAAAGAAAAACGTTCACTTTATTGTCTAGCTAACCTAACCTAGATTAGGGCTGATGTCACCCTAGTAAAATAGTGACGCAACAACAACAATATTTATATATGAGCATATTTAATGCATTGTGAGAACATAAGGATTGATTTTGTACATTGAATGCAAGTGTCTTTTTTGTACTTATTGAAGAAGAAATATTATAAGCCATTGTATTTATTTGAAATCATTGACTTCGTCAATAGTTACATGCTATTATTGCTCATATGTATTGAAGATAGTCATTAGCAATTGAAGTACTGCTTGCACGTTTTAGTTTTATTTGCCTTGTCTCGCAAACAGGTGCCCTTTTCAGTGGAATATCTTCTCTTTGACTATCTCTCTTGGCAGTAATCTGTGAAAGGAAACCTTCATCTTGATCCTTTAAACCTTGAGACCTTTCAGAACCCTAGATTACTAGGGACGTCTCCCTTGGGACTAGCCACCCTAAATAGAAAGAGCTCCCCATCGAGGTGACAGTGGGTGGGGAAGCTCCTATTATGTCAGTTTGAGTCTTAGCTCTAAGTTACTAAACCTATCCTACAAACTGAGCGATAACAGGTCTGAAAGATTAAATGTTTACATAGAGTGAGGCCCTTAAACATGCCTGACAACCTTAGATGTTTACTTAAATAGGCTTGTTAGAGTACATTTTTCCTCCAATTTTTGCATAGAATCTTGCAGTGAATTTGGGCAATATTGTTGTCCACTTCCACTCGCATAGTCATCATATGTTTCATATTTATTCTATGTTTGTAATGCAATTTAGTCATCATTGAAGATATATATATTCTTTACTGGTTCACCAGTTGCTGCTTGTTCACTGGTTTGTTGATTCGTTGGTTGCTGCTTGTTGTTGTTTGGTTCAACTTTGTAAGGTTGAAGTCCTGCACCTACAGTTTGACCCGTTGGTGCTTGCTCATTGTTTTGTTGCTTGCTACTTGCTTTTGTTTGCTTCAAATTTGCAAGGTTGGAGTCCTGCACCTGCAGTTGGAGCTTTTTTTTGCACTTTGCAGGGTTCAAATCCCACACCCTCAATTGGACCTGCGATTCTGTCATTCATCATTGACGAGTAAGTTTCAATACCATAGTTTCATTCGTATTTGTTGTTTACTATTTACAGTTTCCAAGTAATAATGTTTAAGTATTTATTAATCATTATTATTCTGCAGACTTTACACAGAGGTTGGCATATATTTTCCTCCTGCTCTTAAATTTTCCTCCAATTTTTTCCCCAGACTTTGCACCATGTGCATGCCAATGTTGTCTGCACAACTCCGACTGCCATTTTTTCTAGCGTTACAAATCTTGGTCCTTTGCCATATGTGACGAAGTGGAAATATAATGCCTTAATTGAATAAATAAATTATTTAGTCTTCCCACCTTGCCCGGGAATGAGTACCTTACCTATTGCCTATGGGAATTGAACCCATGTCTTTCACATGAAAAGATGATGTCAACCTTGTTGCATTTGCAAAATGTTCTTGTAGAAGACAACTACATGTAGGTGTAGAAGGGCCAAGTATGATACAACGGTAAGCAAGCTGCAACAAAATTGCACACCATTGTCAGGCATTATCCATCTTTGTTGGTGACATATTTCAGTAAGTTATAAAGAAAAAGTTCAAGGACCTGAAATGAAAATCCTGGGTAATTCCAGGACCTGTTGTTGCACTTTGCAGGGTTGAATTCCTGCACTCGCAATTGGGCCTGTGATTCTGTCATTCATCGTTAACGAGTAAGTTTCAATACGATATTTTCATTCGTATTCGTTCTTTACTCTTTACTATTTACAGTTTGCAAGCAAGAATGTTTAGGTATTTATTCATCGTTCCTATCTTGCAGACTTTCCATAGAGGTTGGCATATCTTTTCCTCCTGCTCTTAAATTTTCTTCCATTTTTTCCCCCAAAATCTACACCATGTGTGTGACAATGTCACATGCACAACTCCGACTGCCATTTTTTCTAGCATTACAAATCCCGGTCCTTTGCCTTATGTGACGAAGTTGAAATCTAACGCCTCAATTGAATAAGGAAATTCTTTAGCCTTCCCACCATGCCCTCGATAATATTCCCACCTTGCCCGAGAATGAGTACTTACATGCCTTTGCAAAATGTTCTCGTAGAAGAAAACTGCAGATAGGTGTGGAAGGGATAAGTATGATACAAAGGTAACAAAGCTGCAACAAAATTGCACAGCATTGTCAGGCATTATCCATCTTTATCGGTGACATATTTCAGTAAGTTATAAAGAGAAAGTTCCAGGACATGAAATGCAAATCCTGGGTAAAGGATGAAGATAAAACACACAATGAGCCGGGTCCAAACATTAATTTTGATTTCAGAGTATCCTCCCACATGATAAATATAACTCTTATAAGGGTTCAAACTTCCAATAGTTGTTGAGAAGAAAAAAAGTTTGTTAAACTGTCAAATTTATTTTGGCCAATGGGCTTGACACACAGAAAATTGTTAGGCCGATGTTTTTTGATTTGCTAGCTAAATTTCTTCTATATAGTTTATAAAATGGGTTTTACACACATTAAATTGTTGGGACAATGTTTTGCGATTTGCTAGCTAAATACTCAATCTTTGTACTGAGCAAATTGATACTATTATTTTATTTGCATTATCTCTTCTATATGGTTGGGCACTAACTATAGCTTTGTTTCTATGTCATATGTTATAGTAATCACGAAGCACTGGATTTGAGACGAACAAAGGTTGAAGGATACATAACAGAGTTGGTATGCACTCCCAAACTTATACTTATCATTTTTTCTATTTTCATATTATCTAAACATAACTAAGAAACATATTGAAAATCACAACTTAAAAGATGGAGCAAGCAATAGATGTCGAATGTTATCAAATAGATGCACACTCCATTGTACATGACAACATCGACTAGGTATTGCGTAACAATGCCCTTTTCAGATTAGATGCATTTTCGTATACCGCAAGAGATTGCCTCTTCGATGCATTTCAATTTCTATTGCACTTCCGTTATTCCTTGACTGAGTTGCACAATGGATTGATAGATCATTTCCATACGTACTGACATCTTTGAAAGAGACTTCTTGGTAGAACTAAATATGACAGAAGATGAGTACATCCAAGTGAAACAGTCTACACTTAAGCAACCAACAATTTTCTTTAAATGAAAACTTTCACATATTTGGAACAATGGTTTCTCCAAGGACATGCCAAATATGCGGAATGCAAATACAGATGCACAATTTGTCCTCAATGCATATGTTGTGGTATCGTATTGTACCTCGTACATGAAAAAGGTTGACAGATCTATGAGAAGTGCATTCGGAAGAATATGCAGAGAACATGAAAACAATCAAATTGACGCTATGCAAATGATATGTACACTTGGAAATACATTACTTAATCTTCAACAAATCTCTTCTCAACAAGCAGTCCACATCACACTTTCCCTGCCTCTAAACTGTAGTTCAAGGAAATGTGTCTTCATAAACACATCTCCACCCGACACACAGACATTCATGCTTAAACCACCATTCTTGCTAAAACAAGAGCATGATAATTCATAGGACGTGATGTGTCACTCTATTATTGATTACTACCTCTAGCGTCCACCTCCCATTAAACATATCTGCCTTGCATTACAAAAAAAATGGTACACACATATAAAAAAAAACAAAAACAAATGTAATACGCTTTGTCAAATACAACAAACAAACCGACTATGAAAACTTCTGTAGAGAGAAACTATTGTTGTATGTTCCATTTGATCAAAATGAAGACACATTAAAACATACCTTCGTTACATGGAAAGCTACATATATTGTTTATGAGACTATAATACAAACCAATGAGGCTATATTTACATACAATGTCAACCCAACATGGGGTGATTTAGAAAGTGCACTTGAAGAACTAGAAAACCCTGACAATGTTGATGAGACATCAACAAGGCATAAAACAACTAGAACTTTCTGTGAATCCTATGACTTGCATGTAGATTTGCTTTGTCCTCTTGTAGCTTCCATTGAAAAACGTATCAATCTTGGGTTTAAAGTCACAGAACATCCTTTCTTTATCGAAAATGATGAATACTATAGAGTTAGACGATTGTTGAATCGAGAGCAACAAGCAATCCTAAAGGATAATGCAATGAAGAAACGCTTAAACATGCACACTCCTATGCACTTGTTCCTTACAAGCGGGGCAAGAACAAAGAAGACATTCACATCGAAAGCACTATTCCAAATGCTTATACAAATGTATGATTCAAACAGTTCGAGTGACCCTATGAAACCAAAGGGACTGATACTTGCATATACATGAAAATCTACATATAATGCAGGTGGAACAACAGTCCACTCTACATTATTGATGCCTTTTAACAAGTCACATTTTCTTCCACTCAACAAAGAAATGTTAGATACCTTGTCAAATATTTATGACAAACTACAACTTGTGTTCATATATGAGGCATCCTTGATTGGAATTCGCTTCTTATATTCCATTGACAATCGACTAAGAAACATAAAACATGCCCAAACCAAATACTTTGGAAACCTTGATATGGTATTCTGTGGGGATCTTTACCAGGCACAACCCATACAAGATTCTCTCATATTTGAGCAACCTATGGTCAACATGCAAACAATGACGCATGAATTTTGGAAAGACAACATAAAATGCTTTGAATTACATACTACAATGCACCAGACAAATGAAAAATTTATTGTAATTCTAAATAGAATGCGGACAAACAACCAAACATGTGATGACTTAACATATATCAATTGAAGTTGCATGTGACCTGCCCCGACCGACCCAACCTTCCCTTACCTATTCTACAAGAATAAGGATGTTGCAATGCATAACAAGTATATGCTATCACGCATGCCTGACAATGATATCATCATGAATTCAATTGATCTTGAAGAAGAAAACCATGGAAATGTACCATGCCATCAACATACAACAACTTTCCCTTTGCAACTTGTCCTGAAATTAGACATTCTAGTTGAAATATATGCCTACAACTATGATTCATAGGATGGCCCGGTGAATGGTGCAGATGGAATACTTAAAGCTTATACCAAAACAAAAAAGTTGATGTCCTCTGGATTAAGTTCCATGACTCGCATATTGGCCACAGACAAACCAACAAGTTATCTTATCTATATAATTCAAACACTTCGCGTGAATGGACACCTATATTGCGAATATCAAAACCAATATCAACATCAACAAAGATAGGTCAACTAAATATTCGAAAACAGTTTCCAATTCAACTTGCATGTGCACGTGCAATCCATAGATCACAAGGGCTAACACTTGATAGTGTTGCCTTCGACCCTCCTAGAATAAGAATACATGGACTTGTATACATAGCTTTGTCCCGTGTCAGAAACATAGAGTCCTTGTATTTTCTAAGAACTCTTTCAAAAGATAACTTCAAAGTCAAACATAAAGTCAACATTGAGATGCAACACCTTCGGACTAGTGCAAAATGGCATCTGCAATATGATTACCAATCCATACAAACAAACTCATCTGTATCAATTCTCTCACTTAACACACGCAACTTAAATGCACATATGAATGATATACTCAATGACTATGACATAATGCAATCTGATATTCTGTGCTTGCAAGAAACGTACATGACATTATGCATGAAAATCAAACAATTTCCAAATCACAATTGCATATCAAGTTACATTACGCATGGAGTGATGATATTAGTGAAAAAACATATAACAATTTTGGATCATATGCATTTCGAAGAAAAAAATGTTGAGATGGTGCTAGCAAGAGTAATTTTCCGTGGATTGCAAATTGCAATATTGAATCTCTATGCCGCTCTGTATGCAACATTTCCCAACATAATGTATGTTGTTTCAAATGCATTAGACCATTTACATCTGAACGTAACCATTATCATTCTAGGAATCTTCAATGTTGACATGCTACAAAATAGTGCCATAACAAAAGATTTGGAAAACTACATGTGCAATTACAATCTCCGCTTTCTTTTGGATAAGATAAAGCATGTACAAAACACACTTATTGACCATGTATGGTCAAATGTGCCCATTTCACAATACACCCTCTTTATCTTAGACACCTACTGGTCTAACCATGATACAATTTGTCTTGTACTTGAACTCTCAAATATACATCAAGCATATTACAAAATCATATTTCCATGTCTTAAAGCATATATGGATACTTTGTTGCACAAAACCCAATCATTCAGCTAGGATCATCCAACTCCTTAATATTTTCTGGCCTGTAATAGATTTTGGCCAGAAAAAATTCTATATAACCACAACAATGGATAAAGAAAAACAAAGGTGCATGCTTCTAACTCTATCTTTTACTCTATTCCTTTGATTCTCATTTACTATATGTAAATATTACGTGTTTTCCCTTACATACCAACTTACATTCATGTTCATTGTATTTTGTGCATTCTGACATTGAAACAAACTGAATAATTGGACAAGACGAAGGACTCTTAACCACAAATGTAGAATAAGACATACAAAGGTGCATGCTTCTGCCCTTATTTCATATTCCATTGTTTTGTATTTCATTTATTGTCTGTATATTTATTCTACTGCTTTGCACCTAATTTATTATATGTAGATACTGCATATCTTCCTACATAATAACTTATCTTCATGTCAATTGTATTTTCTGTACTACTACATTGAAATAAATAGAACTGTGTTTATTTTTTTACATGTCTTTCTACATACCAACTTACCTTCATGTCCATTGTATTTTATGCATTTCTAATTGAAAGAAACATACTATTTGGACAAGAGGATTAAGTCTTATATGCCACAACATAGGAAGTTGAAGTACAATCTTCGAAAACGTATGCCAATAGTGATAGTAAATCAAACACACAAAACGAGTATGTGGATAAAAATTGGACTAGAAAATGATGATTTGGCAACAATGGGGCTTTGTTGAGACTTCTCGCTTCCGAAAATTGCCTTCCCCTTTTCTATTTTATCAGTCTCTTTTATCCCTTTTTTTTCCCTCTTCTATACTTAACCGAATTCCCCTTTCTTTTTCCCCTTTACTTTCCCTTTCTGTTTACTTTACTTAGTCGTTTTTCCGAAAATGTGTAGGTGCGCAGGTTGGCAGACTCACAGGTTCACATTTCCACTCATGCTTCTATATCACGAGTCTGACTGACCGCTTCCCCATTCCATACTCAGCCACTTTTTCGATCGTAGATTCCCGGGCTGGCAGGCTCAAAATTGTATTTCTATTGTTCTGTGTCTTGCAAACAACACCCGGATTTCTGCGATATACAAATTGACAGCCAGACTCCCAGGATGGTGGGCTTAATATTGCGCTTCTATTGTTCTGTGACCTACAAGAAACACCCGGAGTTCCACGATATACAAAATGACTACCAGACTCCCCCATCATGCCCTGTTCCATGTTACACATTTTGCACTCAAAATTTTCGAGACATACAATTTGACCGTCAAGCCCTCACGTCTCCTGAGTATCCCTTGACACCCTATTTCATACTCGATCCCCTTCGACTCTGTATGTGACATCCAGAACAATTATGAACAATATACAATTCATATGCTTATTTAGTCATTGTCATGTTCAATGTACACATGTTTGCATCAGAAAAAGTTGGATGGGTGACATGGGCATGCGTAGTTAATCATCTCAAACATCAACAAAATGACAAGGAAAAAGGTAAAGATTCATACATTATGCTCTTGCTATGTTTAGAAAACAAATATCCCGAGTTATTTATTCATCTATGCCATGATAAATATGTTGATTTCATCTACAACACATGCTTTTCAGTTCACAAGAAGTATCGACGAGCACAAGTGAAACGCCCAAAATAGTGCAAGATCCGCATACTAAGAGGTATGGTTACAAAACTCTGACCTGCATACTTCATCCAAATTGTGCATCTACTTGTACATTTATGCAAAAAAAATAAATAATACAAACAACCATTCACATTACTTTTTCTGTTAAAAAATTGTCACCAGGTCTAAACTTATAACACCCAATATACTATCGATAGAAGGCTTGAACAACCGTCAAAGAGGACAAGTGTTCGTCGGGGACATAATGGTCATGTATAACACCTACTTAGACAAGGAAAACAAAACTAGATGCATTATGCGTACTGACATGACAGGCAACAAAGCCATGATGACAGTCACATTGACTATCCCTACACACCTTTTCCAGAAACATGCATAAAAGATCTTGCCGGGTTATGGGATATCCATTACAAATTTCAATATATTACCGAAAACAGTATATGACCGTGGTGATTGTGATCGGATTATATTGCTCAATGAAACAAGTATTGTGGAAAAAGTTCCCACAGTTTTTTCAGAATATTGTTTCGTACTGGACACAACAATCAACCAACTTGCAAAGAGCAACGACATTTACCCAATCAGAACCATTGGTGCAACTGTTACACTCGCGAGAAAATTTGGCTCGCAACACATTATCCATATAAAAAATGGAGACTCAAACAACGACAAGGCAATGGTACCGTTCTCCATACCCAGTTTTGTCCTTTACTTTCACATGCTCATATATCTCAATTATCTTACACAATTATTACACTTTTCCATGTTGCAACTACAATTGTTCGACACCTATTCAAATTTATTTTCCTCAATGGAACAACAATTGCATAAAGGGAAATTTCCAATTATGCTCTTCAAAAATATAATAAAGAAAAGAGATGTTAAATAAAGGATCTTTCGCACAACCCAAGCAACATTTGCAACAGAATTGCGAACATACATAGTACAGGATCTCAAGAAACTAACTAGCTCGACAATTGTTGTATGTATACATATACATTTCGATCCACACTTTTCACATAAAAATTGCCTTAAACAATTTTGTTGTACACATATATATTATATTGTTCAATATATTAACTACTATGCTCACGTGCACAGGTTGAGGGTGTTTTGGTTGCAACAAATGCATACTTGACCCCCTTCGAGCCTGTATGTTCCAAATGCAACTCTATTGCTTCTGCCTTTGCTTTCATAAATGATGGCACAATTGATTGTCTACGATGCAGTAAAAAATGCCCTTACATATAAAAACATTGCCTCAACCTTTCCATCCGAACCCTTGACAACACAATTGTACATTGTACAATTAGACAACCTATATTACAAGATGTGATTCCTGGGTTGGTAGAATTGCCATATGAAGTATACCTACAGAAAAAGGAAAACACTGTCTACATGTTACGTGACTTTCGTGTCCATAGAAAATTTACATTAAATGAGGACAATGTCATACTGCATATCGAATGAACCAAAAAATAAATGAATTCATATCATGTGTGGACAAGAAATGAAACAATCTGATTTGTATTTGTCCATGCTACCCAATCAAGATATGAATATAGTTTTGTAGTGCCATGATAAAGCGAATTGGAAGCGCATAATATTGTTGAGTCCGGGAATGAGAAGCATGAGGAAAGACCTTATACAAAGTACCTAACTGTGAATAAATCAGGTCCATCCTTTGAGCCGTCAAAATTGCTTTCTCCTCTGAACGGAACAATCAGGCATTTTCAATAATATTGCAAATTTGGCTTTGTTTAAACTCCATTAAGTTAAATGCTGACACTCTTTTCTAGAACTAGTAATGTTAGAACATTGTCAGGACAACGTGATCTTGGTTCATAGTACTATCAGAATCAAATGTTCATAGTGATCTTGGTTCATAGTAATATAGTAATAGAAAAATTTCTTGGTTCCCATTTGGGGATTTGGTTATAGATGGGATACAATGCCCAATCTCCGCTGATTTTTTTCTGTCTTGTGTTTGGCATACTTTTGTTCATGTGCTTTCGTATTGTAGTTCAAGGTTCTCATGGGCTTGGTTTTTGAATTATGGTTGGATGATAGATTCAGGGCCTTAGTGGTTTTTCTATGATCTTAAAGAATATACAAGACCTGCTTTACCTTTTAATGTAAGCTCTATGAAGCAAATGTAATATGTAGTTCATTTTAGCACTTTTACTTGATTGATGAAATTACCAAATTTCTTCTTCATAAATATTTTTAAATAAAAGGATATATGATAGCTGAAGTCGGATGGGACTATGATATCAACCACACAAAATTAAAATTAAAATTTGTTGTTGTTATACTTACGGTCAATTTGACAGTACAATAATTTTACTTGAACAACGCTCTATTGATTTTTCTGTAGCTTTTCGATGCTTCTCTTATGCAAACACATCCTGGAAAGTATAACTATGTCTCACTTTCTATATTCCTTGATTGAAGAGCCTGTACAACTATATAATGCACTTCGTAGTTATTGTTAAGACCATCAATGGGGATTTGTTAACACCAATTCCCGCTTTCGAAAATTGCCCTCCCCTTTCTTTTTCCCCTCTACTTTCCCTTTCTGGTTACTTAGTCATTTTTCAGAAAATGTCTAAGTGCGCGAGTTGGTGGATTCACGCGTTCAAATTTCCACTCATGCTTTTATATCACAAGTTCGACCGACCGCTTCCCCATTCCATACTCAACCACTTTTTCGATCGCGGGTTCCCGATCAGGCGGGCTCAAGATTGCGCTTCCATTCTTTCATGCCCTACAAACAACACACGGAGTTCCCTAATATACAAATTGACAACCAAATTCCCTTTTCTTTTTCCCCTCTACTTTCCCTTTCTGGTTACTTAGTCGTTTTTCTGAAAATGTCTCATGCTTTTATATCACAAGTTTGAGTGACCACTTTCCCATTCCATACTTAGCTACTTTTTGATCGTCGGTTCCCAGGCATGCGCACTCAACATTGCACTTCCATTGTTCCATGACCTACAAACAACACCTGAAGTTCCGCGATATACAAATTGACTGTCGAACTCTGTCATCATGCCCTTCTCTATGTTACACATTTTGCAGTCAAAATTTCGGAGACATACAATTTGACCGTCGGGCCCTCACGTCTCCTGAGTATAAATTGTGACCCTATTTTGAAGCCCGACCGACTGCTTTCCATACTTGGCCATATCTTGGAATCTCTTTCACGGGTCATTGGGTTGGTGGGTTCACGAAATCTCCAATCCTTAATCGCTCTTTGCTGTCCCTGCCACCTTCACACTTCTTTCTAAGTATGCAATTATTAAGATTTATTGCAGGGACCGTAAATATTATCATTAATGAGAGAAAGGCTCGAGGAAATCTCCCACTAATACACATTAAACCAATATTTGTGGAGGGTTATATTATCTTTTCCGAGTGTTCATTTCAAACATCATGGAATCTCTTTCGAGCGTCATCGGGTTGGTGACTTCACGAAATCTCCAATCCTTAAGCTCTCTTCGTCGTCCCCACCACCTTCACACTTATTTCTAAGTATGCAATTAGTAAGCTTGAATGGTAACAACTCATTACGCAAGAACTATAGACATTGTCATTAATCAATGAAAGGCTCGAGGAGATCTCCCATTGATACACATTAAACCAATATTTGTGGAGGGTTATATTATCCCTTCTGAGTGTTCATTTCAAAAATCATCTGGAGAAAACAAATGTTCTCGTCAACTTATGGTAACAACTCAACAAAAATTCTATGGAGATATATTAAACACCTTCAGGCATGATGACCATAACTTCCAGTGGTCCAGGGCATATTCTTACTACTCATCCTCTTCCACCCAAAAGGAAGTAATTTGGATGTCTGGAATGCTCATGCAGACTGTGTCCTTGAAGTCTTTGACTATAAGGAGATGGTCTCTTGGTGGACCAAGAGATATATTTCAAGCCAAATAATTATTCAATTGTGGGACCAGACTCCTGTTATGTGGAGATGCAGTGAACATCTTTGGACGTGAGGACCAGAACTTCTAGTGGTCCAGGGCATATTCTTACTACTCATCCCCTTTCACCCAAAACAAAGTAATTTGGACCTCTGGAATTTCTCGTGCAGGCTGCTGGAATTTCTCGTGCAGGCTGTGTCCCCGAAGTCTTTGACTGTAAGGAGGTGGTCTCTTGGTGCGCTGAGAGATATATTTCAAGCCAAAGAATTATTCCACTGCGGGACCACTCCTATTTATTTGTCACCTCAGGTCTTCCGCAAGATGTTGAGATTGTCAGAGCCAACATTGACCTTCAAAGGAGAATATTGCAATGAGTTCCTAAAAAAATCATGATAATCAGTTTTGTATGCATGTTCAAGAGCTTGTCGATGCCTTCTGTTATCACTCCAAGAAACCCTCTGTGGTTGCAGACCAGAGGTGCTTGGTAACTTAAGAAATGAATGTTTTTTGTATTTTGTGAATGTGGGTCAATGGGAAAACTCAATATAGCTTATGGCATTCAAACATGAAAATGATAAACAAATAGACAGTGCTCTCAAAGATTGATTAATCAACAGATAGCTTTAAAGTGGGTGAAGAAAAGATTGTAACTAAACCAATACAATGTAGGGTCTAAGAGACAATCAAGAAAGACTTATTATCAGGCTATGAGCTAAACAATGGGATAACAACCATTCAAAGCTTGACAACACAGATAATAATGCAGAAGAAAGATGGAAAGCTGACAATCAAAATTGAAAGGGACCTGTGATCTGTATTAACATCAAAAAGTCTGAGTACAATAGCCAATTACTCTATCCAAAATCGAACCCCTAGTGCTTCAAATATCTTTGGATTTATAGCCTATTACAATCAGTTTCAGATCCTAAAACAATGGATCTGATATTCTAAAAATAGAAAGTCAAAACTAATTCACAAAAGATAAGGAGAGATCCTTAAGATGAGGTCAACCTCTATCTTTTGGTCTTCAAACATTGGTTGAAAGTTGA
>ML798471.1:294478-322479 GCA_009831015.1 Picea engelmannii | reverse complement strand
AAGACTTTATGGGTCAAAACCAAAACTTAAGTTTTGCAGCTAAAAAGACTCAACAAGTAATTGAGGAAACTATCAATAGCCATGCTATCCACCGTAAAACCCGACCAAAATGACGGTGCTATTTTGGGAGTTAACACCTTCTGCATGTTGTTGCACTAGATGAACAACACATAATTGTATGCATGTTTTTTTTTTGTAACTCCTCTAGTTGTATTTATGACAAGTATGTTCAATGCTTCGGTGCAACGAACTCAATCCATTGTTTATGGATAAATATATATTACCCACTATTTTTCTTATAGATTTACTATTAAAAAATTGCATTGGAATGTTGGTTGGGGCTTCTTTGTTGGATTTAACACCTCTTATCGTTTGCATGGTTCGATAGTCTCGTAATTCTTAAATATTGTATTGACTCAAGTAATTTGATCAAATATTAAGCATGGAACAATTATGTGACAATGCATTGTGTCGATCACATGAGGCTTCTACGGAAACATAAATGAATTTCACACACAATTTCAAACCAACATTCAATTCCATTCGTAATGTAGATATAACATATCAACACTAATTCACAACGCGAGAGTTGGGGCCCCGCCCAAGAAATTTCGTTCTCATCTCAACCTTACTGAGTGAACGATCTCTTATTTCCCTCTCTCTTTCTTGATTCCTTCTACTCGATAAGGAATCATACTATTGGTTGTTCATCCACTGACCTCTATTTGAGCACTTTTACTTTATTAATGAAATTACCAAAATTCTTCTTCGCAGATATTTTGAAAAAAAATGATATACACTAGCTGAAGTCAAATGGGGCTATGATATCAACCACAAAATTAAAATTCAAGTTCGTCATTGTTATACTTATGGTCAAGTTGACAGTACAATAAGTTTATTTCAACAACCCTCCATTGATTTCTCCGTAGCTTTTCAATGCTTCTCTTATGCAAACACATCCCGGAAAGTATAACTATGACCCACTTTTTCTATTCTTTGATTGAAGAGCCTGTAGAGCTATCTAATTGACTTCATAGTTACTGTTGCTCCTAAAGTCTGCACCTAAGTGATAAAGGGCAGATCCAGGCCACCAAAAGTTTGGAATGGTCGTTCTTTTGAATTTGCTGGTGAGTTAGAGGGTTGTTTCTGTTGGAGTTACTTCACACACACCTAGTATTTTTTTTTCCTAAGTTTTTTCCTTGTTTATTAGTCATAATTAGTCATTATCCAGTCTCCTATATTTTAGGGGAGAATATTCCACTTGAAGAATATTCTCTTTCAGTTGACACTTCAGTTTGACTAGTTGAGTTGAGTTTAGATGCTGCATTGGTTTTGTCACCATGCAAAATTGGGATCATCACCATTTAATGCACATTTTCCTTGGGATCATCACCAAACTGGTGCATTACCCTTGATTTCCTGAGTTAACTCCTCACTACTCTATGTTCAGTTAATTAACTGAAGACTAGTTGACTAGTTAACTGAACTAGGTGGCAGTTCACTCCCGTAACTGCCTGAGAGACTATACTAGGTGGCAGTTCACTCCCGTAACTAATGGTGTGTGTCCATATCACTTTAGACCACCACTATGTCTCATTAGTTACTCATGTATCCTATATCTATTGTAAATTATTCACTCTTTGAGTGTGAAATACGGTTAATGAGAATTCTTCCATTCTTTCTCTCCTTCTTCTTACTTCTCCAATTCTCTCTGCAAATGTGTATATTATTGTTTAGCTAGATCTATTCTGTGCAGGTTCAACACATTTACATGGTATCAGAGCCGATGCACTGCTAAGCAAAGCTACACCAAATTTTTTTGCAGGTACAAAAGATTGAAGACAACAAAAAGATGGATTATTCACTGGAAATACTTCTCACGCCTCATAACTATTTGGAATGGAAGCCAAAAATTATGCTTTTGATCAGATGCATAGGCTTGTACCAAATAACTATGGCAATGGAAGTAGAGCTTGATTCCGCTGATGAGAAAAATGATTTTCTCAATAGACAATATATGGCCATAGGATTTATCTTCTTGTCTATCTCTCCATAAATTCTCCACAAAGTATATGATGACTCACAAGAATAAACTCCAAATGAATTATGGACCATATTGGAGTTTCTATTAGGGAATAAAGAATATTGTGAAGATTTCATGCAGGAGGTTGAACAGATAGAGCCAGAAGATAAGCCATCAGAAGATCAAGCCTCTTATTATGAAGAGTCTTCTGCAAAAGTATTTGAAAAAATTTGTATTCCATTAATTGAAGATTATGTCTACTCCATTTCAGATTTGTTTTATGAATTTCATGTGGAAGATATATGGCATGCATCTCAGGGGTCACAAGCATACACTTTTCCATGCACAATGCATGCATCTCCGGAGACAAAAAGGGATCTGCGCACATACGCCTCAATTCTGATATATTCCGAGCACAAGTTGCAGAAACAAATTGGATATTTGAATTCCTCTAGGGAAAATATCCAATTAAAAAAAAAGATCATCCGAAACAGAGTCCGGAAAGTGAAGTTATGATATTTTTAAAATCAACAAAATTTCAACATTTTTTCGGAAACGACCGCACGGTTTTCAAAGTTTCATCCAAAATTTATTTGGATATTCTTCATTACAAGCAGATAAAGTAGATATGTGTGGACATATCAATGGTGCATCTATTTCATCAAATCCATGCAGACATGTACATCTTCAACAAAATCTTCAATGAGCACAAACTTGCACAGTTGCGAGGTCTTCTTGGAGTGAAGGAAAAAGTTGCTTAGCAACTGTTTTTTTTGTTCCTTCTCATATTTTTTTATATGCATTATAATTTGAAGGGGGGGGGGGGGGGGGTTTCCCATGAGGTTTTCCCTCTTTCCTCGTTTATTTCAGTGTATCTTTTGTATTTGGGTACCTAACATGGCCTCGTTTTCGGGACCCATTCTTTATTTTCACCATAGTGATGTTCACGAGGGGTGTTGGAGTTACTTCACACACACCTAGGATTTATTTTTTCGAAGGTTTTTCCTTGTTTATTATTCATATCCATTTTCCTATATTTTAGGGGAAAATATTCCACTTGAAGAATATTCTCTTTCAGTTGACACTTCAGTTTGACTAGTTGAGTTGAGTTTAGATGCTGCATTGGTTTTGTCACCATGCAACATTGGGATCATCACCATTTAATGAAAAATTGTCTTGGGATCATCACCAGACTGGCACATTACCCTTGATTTCCTGAGTTAACTCCTCACTACTCTTTGTTCAGTCAGTTAACTGAAGACTAGTTGACTAATTAACTCAACTAGGTGGCAGTTCACTCCTGTAACTGCCTGAGAGACTAGACTAGGTGGCAGTTTACTCCTGTAACTGCTGGTGTGTGTCCAGGTCACTCTATGCCACCACTATGGTTCATTAGTTACTCATGTATCCTATATATATTGTAAATTATTCACTCTTTGAGTGTGGAATATGGTTAATGATAATTCTTCCATTCTTTCTCTCCTTCTTCTTACTTCTCCAATTCTCTCTGCAAATGTGTGTATTATTGTTTAGCTAGATCTATTCTATGCAGGTTCAACACATTTACAGTTTCACCAAGACAAAAGCATGGTCAAATTGGCAAGGTGATATGGATGAGGGTTCTCCTTGGCTGGTAGCAGAGTAATGACATACAAGTGAAATAATAGAGGTAAAAACAGAGGGAAACAACAAACCATTCAATGAATAATCTACTGCAAGAAGTTTAATACTTAAAATAATATTTCAAGGCATTAAACAATGTATCAAAAACACAATTACTCCTACAGGTTGCAATAAAAACAAATCTTCATCAAAGCATTAGCCGAGCCACCCCAGTCACCTGAAATGACCAATAGTCCAATCTACCAAATCGACCTCCCTATTATCGGATCAACAAAGATGAATATTATGGGATTAGAGAATTTTTTGTGTGTGAGAATTGAATTGGAAAAAAACGTTACTTATTCTAGTTTTTTTAAGGCCTTATCACAGTAAGAATGCAAAATTATGCTAACCCATTATTATCTACAAAATCCAAACATCAATAGCGCATGTAAATCAACTATACATAGTTATAGCCAAAAATCAAGTTATAGTTTATATTTGCATTTTCTCACACCCTTTTTAATGATACCAACACAATACAAAACGAGTATGTGGATAAAATATTGGACTAGAAAATGATGATTTTGCAACAATGGGGCTTGTTTGAGACCAATTCCCACTTTCAAAAATTGCCATCCCCTTTTCTATTTTCCCACTCTCTTTTATCCCCTTCTTTTCCCTCTTCTATACTTAACCGAATTCCCCTTTCTTTTTCCCCTCTACTTTCTCTTTCTGGTTACTTAGTCATTTTTTCTGAAAATATCTAATTGCGCGGGTTGGCGGACTCACGGGTTCACATTTCCACTCTTGCTTTTATATCACGACTCCGACCGACTGCTTCCCCATTCCATACTTAGCCACTTTTTCGATCGTGGCTTCCTAGGCAGGCAGGCTCTAGATTTCACTTCCATTGTTTCGTGACCTACAAACAACACTCGAAGTTCCGCGATATACAAATTGACCTACATACTCCCCCATCATGCCCTCTTCCGTGTTACACATTTTTCACTCAAAATTTCCGAGACATACAATTTGATCGTCAGGCCCTCACGTCTCCTGAGGATCCCTTGTCACCCTATTTTGAGGCCCAACCAACCACTTTCCATACTTGTCCATTTCTTGGAATATCTTTCGTGGATCGTCGGGTTGCCGGGTTCACGAAATCTCCAATTCTTAATCACTGTTCCCCTTGCCCGCCACCTTCACACTTCTTTCCAAGTATGTAATTAGTAAGCTTTAATTCTAACCTCTCATCATGAAACAACCATAAATATTGTCATTAATGAGAGAAAGGCTCGAGGAGACAGTCACACTGACTATCCCTACACGACTTGTCCAAAAGCATGCAGAAAATATCTTGCCAGGTAATGGGATATCCATTACAAATTTCAATATATTACTGAAAACGAGTCCAACCTACTGCTTCCCCATTTCATACTTAGCCACTTTTTCGATTACGGGTTCCCGGATAAGCGAGCTCAAGATTGCGCTTCCATTGTTCCGCAACCTACAAACAAAACCCATATTTCCGTGATATACAAATTGACCTTTGGACTGCCCCATCATCCCCTCTTTTGTGTTACACATTTTACACTCAAAAGTTCTGAGACATACAATTTGACCGTCAGGACCTCACCTCTCCTAAGTATCCCTTGTGACCCTATTTTGAAGTCCGACTGACCGCTTTCCATACTTAGTCATTCGTTAATCACTCTTCCCCGTCCCCGCCACCTTCACACTTCTTTATAAATATGAAATTAGTAAGCTTTAATGCTAACATCGCATCATGCAGGAATTGTAAAGATTGTCATTAATGAGCAAAAGGCTCGAGGAGATCTCCCATTAATATGCATTAAACCAAGATTTGCAGAGGGTTATATTATCCCTTCCGAGTGTTCATTTCAAACATCATGGAAAGTCTTTCGTGGGTCATCGGGTTCACTAAATCTCCAATCCTTAATCGCTCTTCGTTGTCCCCACCACCTTCACACTTCTTTCTAAGTATGCAATTAGTAAGCTTTAATGCTAACAACTTATCATGCAGGAACCATAGAGATTGTCATTAATGAGCGAAAGGCTCGAGGAGATCTCCCATTCACACACATTAAACCAAGATTTGCGGAGGGTTATATTATCCCTTCCAAGTGTTCATTTCAAGCATCTTCTGGAGCAAATAGAAGTTCTTGTCAACTTATGACAGCAACTTGACGACAGTTCTATGGAGATACAATGAACATCTTCGGGCGTGAGGACTAGAACTTCCAGTGGTCCAGGTCATATTCTTACTACTCATCCCCTACCGCCCAGAATGAAGTAATTTGTACCTCTGGAATTGCTCGTGCAGGCTGTGTCCCTAAAGTATTTGACTGTAAGGAGGTGGTCTCTTGGTGCGTCGAGAGATATATTTCAAGCCAAAGAATTATTCCACTGTGGGACCACTAGCCTGTTTCTTTGTCACCTCAGGTCTTCCGCAAGATGTTGAGATTGTTAGAGTCAACATTGACATTCAGAGGAGAAGAATGCAAGGAGTTTCTAAAAAAACATGATAATGGGTTGGACCTCTTACCCAAGTTCCTGGAAGACCCGACGATAGTTCCTGAAGATATCACAAGGTTGCAAACTAGTTTGTTTAGAAATCCATTCCGGGAAATTGCCTGGTTGTTTATGAGGATAATGGGATAGGAATCCACAACAAGCATTTTCCGCACGATTCTTTATATTTTGTATTTCACGGTCAAGAACATGCCATTTTTGATTGGGGGAAGCCGATTTCCATTGAAATCTGTTCCCAATTGTCACGATTCAAACATGAGAAGAAATTTTATATGTCATCCTATTTGGTTTTTGTGATAGGGCATTGTTGTCCATTTCCAAAACTATCTGTGTCCAAGAAGGTGAACTGTGAATTTGACCCAGTAACCTTCTGATACCAGGCCTTATGGAGGCACAAGGCCTCCCATTGTTTTTATGAGGTTTTTAATGACTTTGTCTTAGTTTTAAAAGATTTATTATTGGTCAAGGATGCTCCTCAGATGTCTGACCAGACAACTAAGTTTATGTATGGCTCTATTGTAGTTGTGCTGAACATAGGGAAGACTCTCATCCCAGGTGTAGAGGTGCATGGAATTGTACATGCGTAGGATGTGCACGATCATTTGATTGACGACCTCGGTTTGGCCATCCGTCTTGGGGTGGAAGGCAGTGGACTTGGTGCGCTTGGTATATAGCAGCGACCAGAGGCTCGAACAAAATGTGCTAAGAAATTGGTTGTCCCAATATGAGATAATGGTTTATGGGATCCCAAAGTGGACCCATAATCATTCAAAGAAGAGCTTGGTAGTAGCCTCCGCTGTGATGCTCTTCTTGCAAGAGGTCAGAATTGCCATCTTGGAAAAGCGATCAACAACCACAAAAACACAGTCATTTCCCCACTTGGTGGACGGAAGGCCCAACATATAGTCCATTGAGATGGATTCTCAGGGCCTGTCCGGAGTAGGCAAAGGAGTGTACAGGCCTTGTTTCTTAATGGTCGATTTGGAAAAGCACGGACAGTGCAGGACCGAATATACTTGCTGACATCATGTCGAAGTTTCGGCCAGTAGAAATATCATTGCAACACTACCACTATCTTTTCCATGCCGAAGTGATACGCCACCTGACTATAGTGGGCTTCCCAAATTAGCTTCGCTCACTCGCTTGATGAAACACATATATGGACCAGATGGCACAACATCCCATCCCAAAGATGGAAATTGGTGACATCTGCTAGGTGTTGGCGAATTCAAGATCTCTCTCATAATGGTGAGGCCATTTGGAGGTCTCATGGCCTCAAGAATTGAGCACTGTGGTGAGTGTTGCGAATGGAGGTCAGCTAAGGCAATCATCGACTAGGTTGGTACTTTTTGTTTTATACTTGATGTTGAGTTGAAACTCTTGTAAATTAATAAAATATTGTGTAACTGCAAAGAATATTCTTATCCCCTTTTTTGGATAAAGAAAAGGATAAAATATATATATTGACAAGTCGACCCTATTGTGCCTAGACAAGACAAATGTAAATTAAAAAGGTAAAGTGGANATAGGTTGATCCTGACCTAATTATTGGGGGGGGGGGGACAACTTGTATTTATAAGAGGCCTAGCACCTCATTTGTACACAGACTCATCAAGATCTCTCTATCAAGTGCGCAAGTCTAAGAGTGACGCAACTACAAGGAGAAGTGACGCAACAACAAGGAAGAGTATCTCAATAAAGGTGAAGGTTATCTTGGTGAAGAACTATCTTTTTCTAAGTGGTGCACTACTCTGTTCTGGTTAGGGTTTCTGGTGGATCTTCTATTTGGTGAGATCTCTCTTGTGAGAGACACTGTACTTGGTTATTGAATCTATATTAAAGAAGTTTTGCTGGGTTTTCTTCCCCTTGAGGGTTTCCCAGGATAAATGCTTGTGTACTCTATGATTGTGTTTATTTCAGTAAGATCCTCATTATGTTGTTGTTATAATGAAGATTAATAATAACAGATTAAGCAAGAAAATTTAACATGGTATCAGAGCTAAGATGAAGAGAGCATCTTTCACAGAAAAAGAAAAACGTTATTGTTGCCATACAAGAAAATTAGGGATTTTTATTAAAGAGGAATTTTAGCCCAAAAATCATCTAGAAAAGTGCACCCTAGCCTAAGGAACTCATTGGCACCTTCAACACACCTTTTCAGTGGATATAACTCATGGAAAGTGAAACCCTAGTTTTCACCAGTACCATAAGTACCCGAAAACCAGAAGTACCAGAAAACCATAAGTACCATGAAACCAAAAGTACCAGAAAACCAGAAGTACCAAACAACCAAAAGCACCAGTCTATAAATCCGTTGGTCCAGTTTCAAGGGTCAGAAATTGGAATTTTCAGAAACTGACTATACCAACATACTCACCTCAGTCCAACGCATCTTTTGGTGAGTTCAGTTTTCAGATCCAAGAAATTTGATTTTTGTATTATTTCTATAGCTCAGATGGATAGGGTTTCTACTGCAAGAATGAATGGCTACTGGTATGAGGGTAGAAGACAGTCTGGAAGGATATGGAAACTTCAAATCTTGGAAGCAGAGGTTGCAAATGATTCTATATGAGAGTGATCTCCTAGAACATGTTACAATGGGTATACTAGAACCAAAAGAAAAATATCAAATTTTGGAGTCCATGGAGCCTCCCCACACAAAAACAAAAGATAAGTATTCATGTTTATTTTTAGTATCTTGTTTACTCTAATACTTTATCATTACAAGTTAGATTTTTTTGAGAATGTTAATTAACCTCATTTTACTTCAGTGTCTATGCAGACTTATGAAGGAAGTATCGAAGAAGAGGATAAAGAAAGAGATAAAATATTTATTTCAGATATGATCACTCATGAGAGTGACAAAGGCATGTGTTTAGCTATGATAGTAAGGGAAAATTTGGTAATTTCATAGCTAGAGTGAAAAAGAGTTCAAAAGTCTTATTCATGATTATGGTTTCAGATGTGTACATGGTTGAACAAGTTTTACTTAAGAAAATATGTGTACTACTCTGATAGAAATCGTGGTATAGTTTTATTTGATTACTGCTTATTGTTATTGACTGATTGGCTAAGTGACATATCTCAGAAATCATATTGTAAGTAAGGTTACAAGTCTCGAAAGAAAGAACTTATGCCTTGAATTACATAAGTTAGACAACATGAGAAGGACTTATGATATGGTGACAGTCAGTAAGAACCAAACAATATCCAGTATTTATATAGGAGCAGGAGGCTCCTAAAGATGCATAATAGAAATGTTCAAGATGAAGAGAAATATGGATACTCAGATATAGTTGATAAGATGCAGGTAACTACAAGTTGATCTGATACCATTCTTATAGATGCAGAGGGAGAAGGTTGATCCAGTATGAAGTCAGAAAGAAAGAAATGTTCGAACTCAAGAAGGCACCCAAGATATTACATAAGAGAACTTCAAGGATGATGATTAAGAAGCTCTTAGTTTGGTGTAAGAAGGAGCTATGCCTCCGAGTTTGAAATGGAGAATTGTGATTTGGTGCAGTTAGGAAAGCAGATGGATGGTGCCCAGTAGATGGGTAGCATGGTATTATACCATGGAAATATTTTGGACCACAAGATATTTTTTTCCAGATCCCATAGCTAGACCTTCATAGAGAAGGAAGAGAACTCCATAGAGAAGGAAGAGACCTTCATAGAGAAGGAATGAGAAATCCCATAGGTAGAACTTCATAGAGAAGGACAAGAGAAGAGACCTTCGTAGAGAAGGGGAATGAGAAATTTGCCAAGGTTGGCCTCTGTCCAAGTGTTGAGTTTTGGATACTCTAGGGACATGCTAGAATACCCTCGTGGAGAGGGGTGTGACCACCCTCGTAGAGAGGAGTGTGGATGTTTATCAAAGGGGAAATGGGCAGATACTCTCCTCTGGCCAAGGATTGAGTAGCCTGGAACACAAACCTTGAACATGTGGAATGGTTAGTTGGCTCTTGAGGTTTGTGTCGTGATCCTGCGTGGATCATGAAAAGGGAGTCTAGTCTTGCCCAGACTAGCATCTTAGCTTCTCTAGTTCATGTGGGATGACTAGGAGTGAAGCTATGGTAAGTATTCCTCCCCAGTGGATGGGTGAGCTAGATGACTACAAGAGAAGGGAGTACATAAAAGGAATGAAAAAACTCATAGAATATCTTTTGTGTGAAGATAAGAAAGAGTATATTCTATGTGAATATGAAAGAAAGAAAGAGTATCTTTTGCATGAATATGAAAGAAAGAAAGAGTATCTTCCACGCGAAGATAAAGAGAACAAAATTTCTTTAATATGGATTCATGGAGAACCAATCAGTGATCGTGATGCCCGATGACCAAGTGGATTAGATTGATGTTTGTTGTTTCCCAGTTTATGATGTTGCCCAGTTGATAATGTTATCCAGTTGATGTTGTTGCCCAGTTGATGATGTTTCCCAGTTGATGATGTTATTCATTTGATGCTGTTGTCCAGTTGATGATGATTATCCAGTTGATGATATTGCCCAGATAATATTGTTCAGTTGATGATGACATCCAGTGACCTGTAAAAAGATAAAGCATATCCTTCTTGTTAAGAGGGAGTGTTAAAATATTGTGTAACTGCAAAGAATATTCTTATCTCCTTTTGTGGATAAAGCAAAATATAAAATATATATATTGACAAGTCAGCCCTATTGTTCCTAGATAAGACAAATGTAAATTAAAAAGGTAAAGCGGACAGGTCGGACCTGACCTAATTATTGGGGGGGGCACAACTTGTATTTATAAGAGGCCTAGCACCTCATTTGTACACACACTCATCAAGCTCTGTCTATCAAGTGCGCAAGTCTGAGAGTGACGCAACTACAAGGAGAAGTGACGCAACAACAAGTAAGAGTATCTTAGTAAAGGTGAAGGTTATCTTGGTGAAGGACTATCTTAGTCTAAGTGGTGCGCTACTCTGTTTTGGTTAGGGTTTCTGGTGGATCTTCTACTTGGTGAGATCTCTCTTGTGAGAGACACTATATTTGGTTATTGAATCTATATTAAAAAAGTTTTGGTGGGTTTTCTTCCCCTTGAGGGTTTCCTAAGATAAATGCTTTTGTACTCTATGATTGTGTTTCTTTCAGTAAGATCCTTATTATGCTGTTGTTATAATGAAGATTAATAATAACAGATTAAGCAAGAAACTTTAACACAAATATGTGGACCACTTATGATGATGGTCATTTTGCAATTTTCCTTGTGTCTACATGAACTGCAACGACTTATGATCAATTTGGATGACTATCTACTTCCCGAGAATGTAATGCCTCCACTAGCAGGAGCTTGCATAATGGAGTACATTTCTTTGTCATAAGTAGGGTACTTACAGATGATATTTGATAGTGTCTCACTATGATAGGCCATGGGGTGGTCGTGTTGAGTGATGACTGCGCCCACAACATAGTTTGAAGCATCTGTCTCGATCTCAAAAGGCTGTTGCAGGTCAGGTAATGAAATCACTGGGGTGGAGCACAAGCACTGCTTCAGATCATCAAACACTTTATGTTGGGACATGCCCCACAATTTTTTTTCCTTACCACCACCTCTGGTTATTTGGTTGAGGGCCCATGCAATATGGGAGAATCCCAACACAAACCTGCGATACAAATTGGCAAGGCATAATAAGCTCTGAAGCTCAGTGAGTGTGGTTGGGACTGGCCAGTCATGGATGACTTGGATCTTGGCTGGATCCACATGCACACCATGCACATCAACAATGTAGCCTAGGTAGTGGACTCTGTCCATGCCGAAGGAGCATTTTTCCAAGTTGGCATATAGCTTGTGCTACCGTAGATTGCGCTGAACTTGCTGAATGTGTTGAAAGTGTTCCACCCATGTCTTGCTGTAGATGTGGATGTCATCCAGGTACACCACTACAAAATAATTGGTGAAAGGCCATAATATATCGTCCATCAGCCTCATGAAAGTTGTTGGGGCATTTGTCAATCCAAAGGGCATGATCAACCATTCAAAAGGACCTTCTTTTGACTTGAAGGCAATCTTCCATACATCTGTCTTCTCTATTGGGCCCTGATGGTAGTCAAACTTCAAATCAATCTTACTGAAGTATTTGGCTCCCTTGAGATGATCAAGTAGATCGTCGATTCATGGAATCAGGTACAGGTTCCTGATAGTGATTTTATTTGGGGCACTATAATCAATGTAGAGTCGCTAGGTCTCATCTTTCTTCTACACAATCGAGCTGCCACAAGGCGATGAGATGGGTCATATGTGCCCCTTGTGGAGCAGTTCTTAGATCCGACGATGGATCTCCTCATTTTCTAATAGAGAGCGACGATAGACTGGTCCATTGGGTAGCGATGCGTTGGGGGTCAGATCGATGGAATGCTTGACCTGATAGTGCAGAGGTACCCCAGTAGGTGAGGATGAGATGTCTTTGTATTCTTCCATGACCTTGTCCACTTTCTTCTGCTGTGTGGAGAGGTCAACCGCGGAGGCCATGGATGTGGCTACAATATTTCGCTCACTCTGAGAGTGAATAAAAAACAATACAAACTTCCTGGTCTGAGAGATGACCTTCCTACATTGCTTGGATGAGATCAAGGAAATGACACTAGGTGTGACTACCTCGGGTATCCTGTACAATTTCTTGTTCAAAGTAATAATAACACTACGAAGCCTAGAATCATATACAACATGATGTTTCCATAAATAAGGTTGGCCCAAAAGAACATCACACAATACCTCATCTTTCAATGGATTGATGCCATGCGACATGTGACACTATTGGCTAATGCGAAGATCGCTCCCTTGTTGAGCCATCCAATGGTGTAGGGTCGTGGGTGCGGTGTTGTCGGCAGGGCTAGTCGCTTGACGACCTCCACTGATATGAGGTTCTTCTGGCTACTGCTATCAACGATGAAGTGCAGTGGAGTGCCTTTCACCCATATCTGTGAATGAAAGAGGCACTCACCTTCCTCTGGCTCATCAGGTTCACAAAGCTGGATCTTGGTGGTAGCAACAATGGCACTGGGTTCCGCGTCAATGATCCATCTCCCCTTTTATGGTTCTGACGCAGAGTCGAAAACCACATTTGATTCAAAGGCTTTCACCTCTGCCACCAATGACTACTTTGAGTGTCAATCAACAGTGTTATGCCAGGGGCTCTTATGGAAGTCATACCACTTCCCAGTATCTTTCTTCATCTTTCCATTGTGCTTCTTTGCTTTCGACTTCAACTGGTTTTTCATAGGTTGTCCATATTTGCTATGTCCTTTTTTCTATGGGCTGGGGCTTCCCTTGCCCTGCTTCTACTATGAGGGGTTTCCAGACCCGAACTAGCATGACTTTTGTTTAAGCTTCTGCTCAATTTTGATGGCATATCGATAGGCCGCGCCTAAGGATGAGATGTCCAAAAACTCCATTTCTGCCTGGATGTATCTATGCAGACCATCACAATACTTGAGCACTATATGTAGCTTGGAATGTTTGATACCCAACTTGGTGCGCAAAGTATGGAAGATATTTGTGAACTCTGGCACTGCTTGGTCCCTTTCCTGCTGCAGTGTGGTCAATTTTGTATACATGTTGTCATAACTTCCAATAGGGTAGTATTTTTCCTTAATAACATCCCTTAAGGATTCCCAGGTAAGTGCGACTATAAATAATGAGGGTTCCTCCATTTTCATTTGCTCATAGAAAGTCTCCCACCAATCTTTGACATGGGGGATGACTTTGAGGAGCACAAAAGTAATCTTTTCTCTATTCAAAAAGTTATGGACAAAAAAATACCCTTCTAGCAGATTCAACCATTTGTCTACAACATATGCATATATTTGACCTTCAAATATAGGAATATCAAAGTTCATCTATACCGTGAAGGTGCCGGTGCCTTCGCTCGAGGTAGATGCAAAGTTGTTCATCATCTCGTTCCTCTGTCACTCGAGGGATTCCTCGAACAACATTTTGAAAGGATCTCTTGTCTCGTCATCTTTATTTTCACTTTCCATGGAAGGTTTCTTGGACGTGAAAGAGCAGTTTTCCTCATGAGAAACAAGCTCGAGACCCAACTCTCTATACACTGACATCATCGAGGAAATGCACTAATAAACGATAAGGAGCAGACCGCTCTGATACCACTGATCCATATTTATGAGCATAACGAAATTAAAACATAGATTTATAATATTAACACAGAGACACAATTAATAACAACAAAGATACAATAAAACTAGACTTCTATTAAATAAGAAATATACTGAAACTGCAACATCCAGACTAAAACAAGCTTGCTAGAATGGTGGCAGCTTATCTCTGAGAAGAGATGTGACGACTACGCTCATTTGCAAGAAGATGATTACAATGAGGCTCTGAAGGCATTTTTACAATAAACATGAAAGCCAAAATCCTAGACATCCAAAAACCTAACCCTAGGAGATGAAGCACCAAAAGTCATGTGGGCCCCATTGGGGTAAGTTAGTAGATCAACTTCCTGGGGTCGTAACTTTTTCATACGATCTCCGTGCAGGGAACATGATAGCTCGTTGGAAAGGTATTAATGAGTAGCTTAATTTAGGGGGCTCAATTAGAGCCGTCAACTATCACTAAGTTTCCATATCACGGAAAAGCGTTGTTTAGGCCCTCAAAATGGCCCCGAAAATTCAAAAACTGAAAAACTGCTAAAAATAGTAAGTTGCCAAATAAATTTTTTGAGCCAGTTGGACAAGATGGGTGGCCATTGAGATCCTCCTGGATCATTCATCATAATATTATTAATATTGTGGTTTTTTAATTGTAATATATAGATTATTCTCTAACTAAATCTCCTAGTTTGGTGTGTGGTTGAGATATTCTCTCAACCTCTCCTCTCCTTCTATATTGGGAATAAGTTAGATGTGATAACAACTTGTGAACTCTATATAATGGAGTGACAATCTATTGTAAAGAATTCAATTATTCAATAGAGTTTTGTCTGTGTGTAATAATTTGTCCATCTCTCATATTTTATCTTGGTATCAGAGCAGGTCTAGGCTTAACTCCCTCACAGGAGGGCCCCATAATATGAAAGAGATATGAGGGTAATATACTACAGGAGTAGATTAATGTGGAAGAGTAGTTTAACATAGGTGAGAGTAGAATGTTGAGCATGTGATCCTTTAGTTTGTTTTGTGGTGATATTTTGTTTGTTTATTGCTAGATTTATCTTTTTGTGAAATAAACGATGATGAATCTATGAAATCAAAGATGAAAGAGGTCACAGTGTAAGATTGAATTAGATACATTTTGTATTTAGACTACTTTCCTAGAGAACTGGCGAGCATCATGGTTGGGTACCTAAGTGTCTCAATAGATGTAATTATGTCCATAGGATGGCTAGTTGTTTAGTATTTGCAATCAAATTTGAATTGATTTCTTGGTCTAAAGCAGTTGCATTTCCAAAGATAGAAGGGATCCAGTGTAGGTAAAATCTTAGTATGGATGGTTGTCTAGTTAGTTCAGGAGTTGTGGATCTAGGGAATGATCCCTCATTAGTTGTTGAAGACATGTGAGTGGTCTGCTAATGAGGTTATGTGATAGGTGTGTGATTTGTTGTCCAATAATTGTCTTTGGGAGATCCGTGATTCAAAATGAGTAGCCTGGAAGATTTAAAAATGGTTAAGGGATGCTGAAGAAGACCATACCCGACATAGATCAAGACAAGTACTTTTTAAGGGAGGTTGTTGGAGTAATTAACTCCTACTTGTCTTATGTGCTTAATATGTGACATTCTTCATCATATTATTAATATTCTGGTTTATTTATTGTAATGTAGATATTATTCTCTATGTGAGATATTTGAGTTTATTATTTATGAGGTTGCTAGCTAGTTGGTTGTGACAGAGATTCTCACCAACCCAGTCTCCTAGTTTGATGTGTGGTTGAAATATTCTCTCAACCTCTCCTTCTATATTGGGAATAAGTTAGATCCGATAACAACTTGTGAACTCTATATAATGGAGTCATAATCTATTGTAAAGAATTCAATTATTCAATAAAGTGTTTTGTTTGAGTGATGTATGATCTCTCATATTTTTATCTTAAATAACAACAAATTTAAAATGAATTTAATGTTGAGATATTGTAACTTCAAAGAATATCCCACCTAAGAGGGAATGTTGAATAATATTTTTATAATATATTTATTAATTAGGCCCTATTGTGCCTTTGTAAAAGTTGACCCTTTTGTGCCTTTGTAAAAGTTGGCCCTTTTGTGCCTTAACAATTAAAATGTAAACTAAGAGGGTAAAGTGATAGGTTGGCCCAGACCTAATTATAGGCTGGCCATACCACTATTTATAAGAGAGGCCAGTGCATCATTTGTACACACTCACCAATCAGCTCTGCAGTGCACAAGTCTTGGAGGAGAAACTGCTGCAACTGGGGGTGACGTCAAGGATGGTTTCTAATCTATCTCTTGGTATTTCTTGGTCAAGTGGTGAACTACTCTTCCTAGTGAAGGAGTAGAGGAGGATCTTCTGTTCGGTCTTTGGTATATCTATATTGAGGAAGTTTTTGCTAGGTTTTTCTCCCCCATGAGGGTTTCCCAGGATAATCTGTGTGTCTCTATTGTTTTTGTGATTGCCTCTCTTTCAATGATATTATTTATGCAGATAATGTCCTAAATGATTATAATAATAAAGAAGAACTGTAACTGCCAGCTGTATAAGTAAAGCTTCAACATAATATCAGAGCATGCTTGAAAGAGACCAAATAACAATTTATAAAGAAGTGGCTAACCTAAGCGCACCCTCTCCAAAATTTAGTTTTCAGTGTTGCAACTGCTGTAGAATTAGGGTTTTCACATAACCCTAAGTATGACGTTTTACTTGTTTAATGAGGACGTTGGGGAAAGTAACCACATCTAGGGGCTTTCCCTAGGAGGGCGCATCTAGTCCCTAAATCAAAATTCCAAAATTTGAAGTTTGAAAAATTAGGGTTTACTCATAAAACCCTAAGTTGTAGTTACAATTGTAGTTGCAATACCAGTTGCAGTTGCAGTTGTAGTATCAGTTGCAGTTGCAGTATTAGTTGTAGTTATAGTGCCAGTTCCTTCGTACCAGTTTGTTCATGCCAGTTGTAGCACCAGTTGCAGTGAAATTTTTTGTGAAGTGTTGGGACTGATTTTTATTGTCCTAGTGCACCTTACCCTAGAAAATCTCCAGGTAACTTTAAGCTACAAGTTGAAGCACCTTTGAAGATTTAACGATTCGTTATTGCTTGCCACTGCTGCTAGATGATGCCACTACCTATCAATGCTATCAGAGGTATGTACTTACATATGTTTAAGCTATATCATTATTTTAAACAGTGTTTTGAGGAGAAATGATATTTTGTCTAAACACCAAACGTAGATCCAAAAGGATCTCAGATCCAACACATTTAGAGGAATTATGCACCCCAGGTTTGATTACTTTGATACGCCTCTACTTGTTATGGCATTATTGTAATATTATGAATATCCAGGTTGCATTTTGATCTATCATACTAATCATTGGTCAAAATTAAAGTCAAAATATTAGATTGAATAAAGTTGAGATTATAGAGTTTATTCCGTAACTTAGAATTCTGTCAAGATAGCATATTGTCTTAGTACATAGGACAAGTTGAAGAAAATACTTGTCATCTTGAGTGAAGGAGAATCAGAAGAAAAGAAACACACTCATTCTTGAGGACAAGACTCCAGGTTCCAGGTTTGATTGATTAAATTGATAAGATTCAAATTTACACATATCAAGTTTGATAACTACCAAACACTATATTTGTGATAAGAATCTTTGAAATTTTTTATTATTGAATACTTGGTAGCATGTGAGGATTATTGAGATAAATGCTTACTGTAATCATTTACTAGATATAACTAACATCTCGTCTAGGAGAAACTTGTTTTGTTTCCAGGTTACCATGGAAGAATGATTGATCACGACACTAGAAGAGTGTTTCTCTCATTCCTTATTATTGTATTTCTTACTTTTTACCCTTGTTTAAGGCAGGTCACAAGTGATATCTCTAAAGGAGCCACTGTGACGATTTTTCACGCTATTGTTTTATTATTATTATAAAGAGTATTATTCACGTATGCTGTTTCTCCCTTGTTGTTCTTGTTTCGGGTAGGTCACAAGTGATAAGCCTGAAGGGAGATATAGTGATGGTTGCAAGAGGCAACATATTAGATGAAACATGAAGAAGACTATCCAAGTTGTATACATGACCATGTACCAAAGAAAATGAAGAAGAAGCTACTTTTGAGATACAAAGTATATCATATGGATATTGATTATAAGGAGCAGAAGGCTCCAAAGATGACCATTATAATAGAACTCACAATAGACTTGGTCAATGGATAACGAAGCCACCTTGAAAGGAAGCATAATTCGTTTGAATTCTGAATCAACTTTTCATATTAAGACTTGGTATTCAACACCAAGTATATTCTACATAGACTATGAAGTTTTTGTAGACCGAGAAGAAATCAAGACTAAGAGTAAGCCTGATCTCAAAAAGGATCAGATGGGAAAAAGAGACATCTTATAGGACTAGCAGACATATGCCATGAGTTGAGAATACTAGATCATAGCTTTAGAGACCTCTAGGAGACATGAAATCTCCTGAGAAGATTCCCTTATTTCAATGACAGAGGAGGAAGCCAGTTAGAAGGACTTAGACATGGATTTTTCCTTAAGACCAGAAGGGAAGTCAATGGTGAATTCCAAGATTGATCTAGCAGATCAAGCATGCTACAGATAACAATATAGAGATGTACAAAGCCTAATTTGTGTCTAGAGGATTATCCTAGCAAGAGGGAGAAGACTATGATGAGACAATTTCTCCAGTAATCAGAAGTATATATAGAACATACATGATTCATTAAAAGAAGTCGGCACAGTATGAGATTCAGAGGGAGCAGGTATGACAATCCATGTATTTGAGATTTAGTTATCTCCAGTGTCAGTTGGTGGAATGCATTAGTCGGGTCATGGAAACATGACTACAATAGAAGATTGAGTCACCTCCAGAGAAAGAGGATAAGCTACCCTTGGTGTTAGTTATTGAGCCACTCTCAGTTTTAGATGAAGCTATTGTTGTGATAGAGTAGAGGAGTCACTCTCATAGTTTAGCAACCAAAGTGTCAATGGAGTAGTCATTCTCAGCTTCAGAATAGTTGCAGCTGCAGAGTCCCAGTCCCAGAGGCATAATTGCAGAGAGAGTAGAAGATATACTCTTAGGCACAGAAAACACATAGAGCTAGCACATGATTGTGCAGATTAAGTTGCAAATGAGCAAGTTGAAGCAAGCTACAAGAGATTGGTATGGCATGATTGATAGTTTTCTAATGAGCTTGGGATTTACCAAGAGTAAAGCTGATCCCAACCTTTACTTCAAGATTGAGAATGATGGACCAGTGATATTACTGCTATATGTGGATGACTTATTCTTGACAGATGAAGAAAAGCTCATCACAGATTGTAAGAAGAATATTTCTGTTGAATTTGAAATGAGGACCTAGGCCCCATGCACTATTTCTTAGGTCTTGAAGTATGGTAGAACCCAAAAGAGATTTTCCTTAATCAAGGAAAGTATGCTGTGAAAATTATGAAGAGATTTGATATGATGGAGTGTAGAGCCATGTCCACTCCTATGGAGACAAATATGAAGTTATTGGTTGATACTTCATCATAAATAGTTGATGTTACTCTATACATACATATGATTGGTTCATTTATGTATTTGACGAACAACATACCAGATATATGCTTTGTTGTGAATACCTTGAGTCAGTATCTGCTGGAGCCCAGACGTGTTCACCTTGTAGCTGCATATCATGTGAAGAGATACCTTAAGGGTATGTTGGACTATGGCATATGTTATATTGGATACTGTGACTTCAGATTGTATGGCTATACTGATTCAGATTGTGCTAGAAATGCTTCAGACAAAAAAATCACTTCAGGATGTTGTTTCAGTTTGGGGTAAGCCATGACTCCATGGCAAATCAAGAAGCAATCCATTGTTGCTCTCAGCACGGCAGAAGCAGAGTACATTGCAACATGTTCCTTTAGTTGTGAATCCATATGGTTTCAGAAGTTGTTGACAAGTCTATTTGATCTATAGATGGATGCTACCGTGGTCTTATGTGATAACCCGAGTTGTATAAAGATGATAGAGAACCCAATGTTCCATGATAAGTCAAAGCACATAAAGATCCGGTACCACTACATTCGTGACAAGGTGCATAAGGGAGCTGTAAAGCTCCAATATGTTGGCACAGATGAGAAGGTTGAAGATGTGTTGACTAAGCCTTTGTCTCATGTGAAGTTTGAGTACTTTCGAGACAAGCTTGGTGTTTTCCGAAAGGACCTTCCTCGAAAGGAGGAGTGATGTTGATGATACTATGGTATCTTGACCAACAACGGGTAACTCAGTTAGAATTTTATATCCTAGGGTACCGATCATCCCTGGGTAGATCCGAAGGTCCGGTAAGGACGGTCTGTCAGAGTACTTGTGCATGTATATGCCAGCTGTGGTTAGTAGCGGTAGCTCAATTATGATTTTATATCCTAGGGAATCTTGTGATTCTTGGGCAGATCCCAAAGGTCTGGTAAGGAAGGCCTGTCAGAGTACCACGTGGTAGCTTGTTAGGATTTTATATCCTCGGGAATCTTATGATTCCTGGGCAGATCCTGAAGGTTTGGTAAGGACGGTCTGTCAGAGCACCACATATGTTGTTGTTGATGCACCTGCCTCATTCTGTTGCCACATATTGATGTTGATGTTCCAACTTCGTGCTATTGATGTTGATGTTCCATCCTCATGATGTTGATATTCTGGCTTTGTGTTGTTGATGTTGATGTTCCAACTTCATTATGTTGATGATGTTGATTTTCTAGCTTCGTGCTGTTGATGTTGATGTTCCAGCTTCGTGCTGTTGATATTGATGTTTTAGATTCGTATTGTTAATGATGATGATGGTACTCTAGCTCCACGCTACAGATGATGATGATGTTCAGTTTCTACTGATGTTGATGATGAGAAAAACTTCCGATGACCTATAAATATGACCAACAATATTCCCAATGTTGACGACGATGTCCCCTCCTCTTGATGATGTATTGAGTCAAGTCAGTTGTTATTAATGTTGTCAGTAGAATACCCTTCTTGTTAAGGGGGAGCGTTGAAATATTGTAACTTTGAAGAATATCCTACCTAAGAGGGAATGTTGAATATTTTTTTATATATTTATTAATTAGGCCCTATTTTGCCTTTGTAAAAGTCGGTCCTTTTGTGCCTTGACAGTTAAAATGTAAATCAAGAGGGTAAAGTGACAGGTTGGCCCATACCTAATTATAGGTTGTCCAGAACACTATTTATAAGAGAGTCCAGTGCCTCATTTGTACACACTCACCAACCAACTCTTCAGTGCACAAGTGTAACACACCCGACTCCTAAATGCTCTTTTAAGGGGTGGGACATCAAAATTCCATTTTCCTTAACTCTCTCAAATCCTAATTCCAGGATTTCTGTCGAGTCCTTCTCGTCCAGGACTCCCCAATGGAAAATCTCCCTTTTCTCAAAAGTGCAGGTTCTTCCAAACCCGCAGACTCTTTCCTGGGCCCTTTGAAGAATTTGAACAACATGCGCTAGCCTCCCATGCTAGTGTCCCTTCCTTCATATGACCTCGGGCTGTGACCTGATGCCAAGACAATAGATGCTTGATTCAGTACTTCAGAGCTTCGGGCGTTTTCACTTCACCAATCGCTAATTCTCCCGAAATACGAACTAGCGAAGTTTCGAAATGACGTGAGAGGGATTAACGATCCCTTCTCCCTTTCCAGATCAACGACTCACAAAAATTTTAGGCTCTGCGCTTCGACGATTTTCGAAGCACCCACAGATGCAAACCTTCGAAGTGTTATCCTTACAGAGTGTCAGATCTTCTGACACATGTCCTTCACTACCAACGATTATGATGGACTCTGACTCTTCAGCCTTCGGGAGTTCTCGTCCCACGCAACACCACTTTTCCCTGAACTGGCTATCCTCCAAAGCGAAGGATCTGCTGACACCTATCCTTACCAACAAATGACTTAGATCTGCTCCACTACTTCGACACTTCGATGCTTAACACCTCTTTTATATCTACGCACGAGATCACCCAAATTTTTGAAGTCCCGTAAGCTTGCCACGTGGCTCCAGCCTTTGGGTCTTCTGGTCTCTCTACCATACTACACCCTGAATCCTCCGGAGTCTCTAAGTCTCAGACTCTCGGAGTCTCGATCACATCACCAACCTCTTTGGTCAGGTGGGTACGTACCAGGAACTGACACGTAGGAGGGGATCAGAGTGACACGTGTCACGTTTAAAAAGGGTTCATAGGGTATGTGATACACATGAATCTGAGTGACACGTGGCATGTTCATCTTGGGTCCATGTAACCCTGGGTGACGCCACCAATCAACACATGGGCTTGCACGTGCTCTTCGTTGTGATACACACATCCCCATGATCGAATGGTCAAGAGGAATCCCGACAGATCCTTAGATCCACGGTCCACATTACTTTGTAGCTTTGGCCTTCGGGGGTTTTGACACTACAACATCCTTGTTCTCTCGAGGCAGTCAACGTCGAGCTAATAGATCAGACGACTATGATAGGACTTGAAGGATCCCCCAAATCTATGGTCCTAGTCACATCACAAATTCAACCTTCGAGAGTTTTGACACTACAACGTCCTTGATATCCCGAAGCGGGACTTCGTCGAAGTACCCTGTGCGGGTCCCTTCTCCTGAATGATCGGAGGGTCGAGAGGGGCCCCAATGGACTCCCCAGATCCACAAATCACAACCTTTCTTAACTCCGACAATCGATAATTTTGACGGTTATGAAGTTCGACATCCCTGGGGCTTCGAGCTCTCGAAGATTTGAGGCCATCAAGAGCTAGCTCCTTTCGGACTTAGCGCAGGGTTCCCAGGCCCTGGTCATGTGGGACCTCCAAATATTCTCGTGGTTATACGCTTGACTCTTGGCCGAGAATTTGATAAGGCCGTGAGCATGAGACCTTAGTCACACAGATGAAAGGTCTAGGAAATACACTCCCTTGTCTACATTCTAAGGGCGTTATACCTCTCGAGCTTACTGGTTCCTTAAGCGGAATGAAGGGACGCTCCTTGTGTTTTTCTCCCGTAGTTTATAAATTAGAGAGTTCTTGGTCTTTGCCCGCCTCGCAGAGACTCCATGCATACATGCACTACCTCTCCTGAGATTAACAAACTCCTTCCTTCGAGAGACTTAGAACGACTGGGAGCATCGACATGCATACACGGAACTGTACCCAAGGTTGACGAACTCACAGTTCATTTATTTTAACTTGAGCCATCACAGGGCTCGAGCCGTTACGTGTATAAGCCAGATAATTCCTTACTTTCTTAAATAATTAATCAAGCAGGATTAAAGGGACACAATATAACCATTAAGAAAACATGCACATCCCTGCAACATTCATAGGATATTCAACTTTAATATACAATTACAGTTTAATTACTCAGGATATGAGAATACTTATCTATTACAGGTTGCAACCAACTAACTGACTGTGGGTGTACCCCTTTCCACCCAACCATAGGCTTAGAGACATTCATTCTTAGTGCTTTGGCCACCCCCATGCCAAGCCATGATATCACCAGGGAACTCTCACATTTTCTCAGGGATTCTTTCTCTATCACAGCTTTTGCTCAGGTTCTGGTCTCTGCAAACTCTTAGAGATCTCCCTCTTTGTCATGGCCTTGGCGAGGTTTATCAGATGCTCACCCAACATCAAGCTCGCGACCTTCTGTTCATCCTCCGCCGGAGAGCTCTGCACGTTATCCTCCCTGTCTATCCATTCTCTTACATGCCTTGCACGCACATCCCTCCTATCATGTTCCTTCTGTAAGAAGGGAAACTCGGGTCAGTCTGGGTCTGTAGGACCCTGTGGTACTTTGGGCTAACCTTCTTCTTCAGACCATGCTTCCATTCACGGGGGTGGTTGATTTCTCAACCACCGATCCTTTTTCATTAACTGATTTCTCTCCTTGGGATCCGAAGAGGCTCATTATATCGACAAAGGGAAGTTGGGTCATTTGAACTAATGAACCCTCTCTACAATCTCCTCACTCTTTTCTCTAGTGATATCATGGCTAGTACTTCAAGGCTTCACCCCCACAGTCAATTATTGGAAATTCAAACAATAATACATTAACATCGTTCCCATGCCACATCATGGTAATCCTAATTAATGATTAATTACAAGTTGGGGGAAATAGGGGTGTTACAACAAGTCTTCGAGGAGAAACTGTTGCAACTGGGGGTGATGTCAAGGAGGGTTTCTAGTCTATCTCTTGGTATTTCTTGGTCAAGTGGTACACTACTCTTCCTAGTGAAGGAGTAGAGGAGGATCTTCTGTTCGGTCTTTGGTCTATCTATATTGAGGAAGTTTTTGCTGGGTTTTTCTCCCCCATGAGGGTTTCCCAGGATAACCTGCGTGTCTTTATTATTTCTGTGATTACCTCTCTTTCAATGATCTTATTTATGTAGCTAATGTGCTAAATGATTATAATAATAAAGAAGAACCGTAACTACTAGTTGTATAAGTAAAACTTCAACATTTAAAAACAAGGACACAAAAATTAGAATAACTAACAACAATTTTATGGTAACTTCGTACTAAGTTTTACATATAGAAAAAAAACAAAAATAATTTCTTACACCTTTTGTAGATGCCTCTATTAATGGATAAAAAAGACGGATACACTTTTTCAATGTATTCTTTGTGAGCATTAAAAACTCATGGAAATTTTATGCGTCAACCAAAGTCAAGTTTGATCAAAACATTAATTTTACATTTAAATTAATGGTAGATTAAGAAGTTATTTTGAGCTTTATTCATGTCATTCTGGGAATTAAACCTGGATGGGGAGGATAACAATCATTCCTCACAACCATCCAAGCTACACCCAATTTGACACCTATACTGATAACCTTATAGTGATAACCTTGAAATGGCACAACTCAAAGCTCCATTTGAAAACGTCTTCTGAATACTAGGCTTTGCTTTTAGAATATGTATACTATTTGAAGCATTACAATATCATGGTTTTTAAACTAAAACATATTAATATAAAAAAATTAGAAAATTGGAAAAACCAATATTATTATATGATAAGATAAATTTTTCGATAACCACAAAATAATCCAAAAAAAAATTAAAAAATGGAAAAACCAATAACCACAAAAGGAAATAAATAAGACTCAATAATACACTTCAATAAAAGTTTATATTAAATTAAATGCAAACGCAACTCCTAAAAATAATTAAATATAAAACAAAACATACTAAATTATTGAAAAAGAGAAATGATTAATGCTATTAGTATTTGTAAAGTGATATTGGTTGTAAAGTGATATTGGTGTAGAATATGATCTCAAATTATTTCTGTTTCGTTAAGAGCTAATCTTTTTTTGGATGTAAGGAAATAGAAATATGAGGTTAAAAGCCCAAAATACAGATGGCACGAGTAAAAGTCTACTCCCTCATTAATATCAAGCAGTAATAATTGTTTCCACTCTTAATTGACAAAAAATTACATGTGGTGAATTCACCTTCTCTATCTATATTTTGCAAAACAAACACCCCACAGGTAACTTAGCCATAATTTCCCCTTAAATGATAGTTGCAAAGAATATATTTCATAATACAATCAAGGAAGGTAACGTAAATAATTGACCAAAACAGGGGATTAAATGGCAATGTTAGGAAATAAACATAGTAAGTACAAACCATTTGATAACAAATCGGTATTGTGTTGGCAACTATGATTGATAAATGCGGAAATATTTTTCCTTCATTTATCATTAATAAACAAAAAAATGTTTTACCTCTTCAACTTTTAAAATCTTTCTTTACCAGTTTTGTCAAAGGTAGCTTGTCTTAAACATACAGTTCAACCATCAAATTAGTTAGTTACCATTTATCTTTTAAAATGGTCACAAAGTTCATTAAAAGATAAACCGACAACAATTTTAGAAGTATTAAGAAATTATTACTTTCTCCACCACAAAGAAATTATTACTTTCCAACATACTCTATAAAGATTTCTCAATTTCATCGCATGCCTTCGCTCCCTGGCCACATTTCTCGGTCGGGAAGTGGGGTTAAAAAATGTCAAAATTTAACTAATAAGAATCTTAAATCAAATTTTATAACTACTCATAATTTTTACCAAATAAATATATTATAATTGCCAGCTTTATCTTTGAGTTTTGTTTTGGGTTTGATAGATAATATATTCAGAATTCAAGCCCCAAAACATTCAGCAATCAAGCTGGCAGGCATTATATATTTATTCCTTAAAAGTTATAAGTTGTTGTAAAAGTTTATTTATGATTCTCATTCCTTACATTTTAATATTTGTGATCCAACTTCCAGATCGAGATATGTGGCCAGGGAGTGAAGGCACGGGAAGATATTTTAAAGGAAGACTTCTTTATAGAGTATGTTGGAGAATGTAATAATTTCTTGATGATTTTTTGGCCATTTTATTATAGATAAATCATACGTGACAAATCTGATACTTGAACTTTATATATAAGACAAGTTATTGATGAAAAAACTTGCAAAGAGAGATTTCAGAAGATGCTAGAAAGAGGTGAAACTAATTTGTATTTATCCATGATAAATGGATGCAATTTTTTTTTTCAGGCTAGAAAAAAAAGTACTTGAATTCATAAAATATAAAGATTACATTACAGAAATAAAGTGTAAACCTCAGCTATGAGTTGGAGACACTGAAAGAAAAGGCTTCAACAACAAGGCTGGAGAACGAACAAAGCCCTTTAAAAAAAAACAAAGACCAACTCCACAACCAAATAAAAGACTTAAAAACAGCCGATTACAGATTTCCAGAAAACTAGAATGGAGTCCACATTCCCAAGAATTCCATTCATGCTGGGTTGAAAAAAGATCCTTCCTTCAGACAAAGATTATCAACTTTCAACTATCAGAATTCCAAATTTATGACTTTGAAAGCACTTTTATTCAAAGCCCAATATATAATAAGCTTTGAGTCACCACATACTTGCAATTGATGAATATTCAACCTACTGGCAATAAACAACAACGCCCATTAGCGCCTAATAGTTCTGCTTTAGAATTTGAACCTTCTCCTGAATTGAATCTTATCAAGTGATAGTACCATTTGACATCTTTATAACAACTCTAAAGGCACAAAAAAATCTATTAGAGAAGGAGGATCCATCGAAAAAACCAACAGCCAAGTCATTAAAACATTTCCTGATTTGTCAATCATAGTTACCAACCCAATACTGAGTTTATCGCATGGTTTGTAGTTCCTATGGATATTTATTTCATGAGAGTGCCACTTAATCTCCCATTATGGTAAATTACCCCTTAATTGGGGCATATTACATTAGTAATGTTACATTACCCCTTAATTGGGGCATATTACATTAGTAATGTTATTTTATTTATGTCGGCTTAGGTCCATTAGTTGTAATTGTACCTCCTAGTCTCCTATATATACCAAGGAGACATTTTCATTTGGGATCATCTTGTATTTGGACATTTATGTGGTGTATAAAGAGGTTTCCCCCTTGAAGAAGCTTATTATCTGAATTTCTCTCTTTTTCAAGGCGTTGAGTACTTATTTTGAGGTTTTTCTATGCTATATTGATATTTGGTTCTTAACATATGGTATCAGAGCTCAAGGTCTTGGGGTTTCGCTGCTACATCTGAGACACCTTG
>ML798471.1:269056-279775 GCA_009831015.1 Picea engelmannii | reverse complement strand
TAAACTTATCATATGCTTTTAAAATTTTCATCATAATCATATTTGAAAATATATATTTTTCAAATAGGGAAAATATACTTTTTAATACAATTATAGATCACTTATAAATTTGAGTCTTATATTTTTAATACAATAATAGATTACTTGTCAATTGGGTTTAGTCTGAGTAGTTTGTGTAACTCGGATTCAATTCTAGCAAGTGACATGTTGAGCTCTTAAATGAATTTGTCTTCCATTATAAAATACCCACCATCTAATGCACCATAAGATGAATTTTAAATGCCAAGACGATTTCTATTACATATCACCATAATAAAATACAAAAGAAAATTGTTCATGCTCATTCATATGATGCATAACCCATTCATACCCATAATTTCATTTATTCACCAAAATTCACCATTTTCTCATTCCATAAATAAATTTGATGCAATGATGCATTTCCAAGAATTACATATAGGAATTTAAACATAATTAGTAGTAGATGCATTCCAACTACTCACTACTCATTGACATGCCAATATTCAACCACATGCACATACATCAATTATTCTCATATTATCATACATGACTAAGATTAGGATAGAAATTAATGTTCAATTCACAAACAATCATTCCTAGAATTCTGGTTGCATTCAAATTAGCACTTAATAAAGTGTGCAATAGAGATAAATAACATATAAAGAGAATAAAATTGTATCTTCTCTTTGAAATTCAACCACCAATTTGTTGCAAATGGGTGAATTTCCAACCAACCATAGGCATATGCTACACATGTGACCCCCAAGTCGGGGCTATAAGATCACAAGGGAATAAATCTAGTCATTGGTTATGTTAAGTTTTAATGTTGTTATTAGGTTATTTTCAATTTACTAGAATTCAATGCATTTCCAAAGCAACAACATAAAGAGGATCACTGAAAGAAACACAATCACAGGGTACACAACCTTTTATCCTAGGAAACCCTCATGGGGGAGAAAACCCAACAAAAAATTCATTAATAACATATTGCCAATACAATGCCAAGACTAAGACCAAACCACCAAGAATAAACTAGGATTGAGCATGCGCCTCTCTTCTCCTTCTTCTTGCAACTAGAGCTTCCTTCAAAAGATGCGCACTAGAAGTGTGAGTGAGTGAGTGAACAAGTGAGGCACCATCCTCACTTATAAATACTAGTTGAGGAGGCACTAGGGTTATGCCTCTTTACTTAGTAGGGCCAACTTCTTCCAAGAGTGGTTAAAACCACTTTATAAACCCCAGGGGTCAACTTTACAAATACCACCATATAAATATAGTTTGACCAATCCACAAAAGGGGATTTGTTCTTATACAAGACCCTACACAATCAATCAACAAAAGTGGATTTGATCTATAAGATAATAACTCAAATATAATTAGAATATTCTTCGAAGTTACAATATTTCAACAGGTTATGAACTCTCACACACAATCCAACCCACAATTCTCTAAACATAGAAAATACAATCATCTACCTCATTTTCTCATAATAGAAATCCTTGAACGTTAGGGACCTAACCTCCCTAACCCCCCAGGTAGGTAGAATAATATAGTTTCCATGTAATAAAGGTAGATATTAATAAGGCCTAGTAATAAGGAAGAATAAGTCAAATGTAAGAAGACCTAATAGAAGTTTTTGCTTCTAGAAAGATCCTCCTCTAGATTGTTCTTTTGGTAGATAGATTTAGTATAAATAAGAGTCGAGGGCATGAATTTTTTTTGTATTGAGAATTATTGTAATAGAACATTGCTTTGTTGGAGGTTTCTCCCTCGAAGAGGCAAGTGAACATTGTTTGCTATCAATAAAGGTATTATTTTTGTGTTGTGGTTCCTTATATTTTGTTGTTCCATTGTTATTCTCTGCAGTATTTTTGTTTTCTACTATTATAATAGATCTTGTACCTAACATCGAAGCACAAAAATCCATCTTCAACAAGCCACAACTCTTCCCTCTTATCCCTCACAACACCATGAAAGGGACACCCCTTCTCTACAATGTAATCCCTCGAGAAATCTTTTCCTCTAGTGCTTTAATGTAGGCAAGGACATTTATTTTGTTGGTTTCCTATGGATTTCCTAGAGAGGTATACCTTGGCTTTGGCTATGGTTAATTTTGGTACAAACACATGGTTTGCTATTTACTATTTAGCCTAGTCTCCTTGCTCAGTTACAACCATTCACATTCCTATAGATGCAACTAGTAGTTATAAGTAATTACAGATGATCATAGCCATGGTAGCATAAAGATAGTTCCCTTCATGGGTGGATAGATAATAATAATAATCTAATTTTAAGGTCATGACCTAGTCATACACCAAATTGATTTATGAGACCCCCTAGTTAGTGGGACAAGGTACCCTCTATATGCAATGATTTGACCACTTAAGTCTACAGAGATATGCATACCATACCCCCCTCCAAATTTTAACTTGTGACCTCCTAAGAGGAAACACATATTCTTAACCATTAAGCCCACTCAAGTAATGAAGAAGAAGCTTCAATGAAGAAAATGTGGCTCATATACTCTCAAATACACTTGAGACTACATGCCTTCATTAAAATACAATGTATCTCTCATATTTGAATCCGATGTCTAAGTCTTTTCAAATTAATTTTAATTTAAATCCATACATATTTATATGCATTTCTATTTTCAAATAATATTTACTTAAATTAAATATATTTTGTTTATATAATTAAATTTAGAGTAAAGAAAAAATTTACTTACTTTCACAAAATCAATAAAAACATCATTACATATTATGTTATCTAATTAATAAAAAATATTCTAATTTACAACTATCGCTTTTGACACTCAAGGATGATATATTTTTATATTGTCTTGTGTAGTTGTTGCTCTCCTATCAATTTTAAGACCTAATCATTTTGAAGGATCCTATTCATTTTTATATTATGTTATGTGTTTATACATTTTTTTATTGTTGTGTCGTTATTCTATTAATATAAATAATTAGTTGTTACATTGTTGTACATATTTTTTTCCTATCACAAGAACATATTGTTTCTTAAAAAATACTTAAAAAGGATTTTCAAACACTAAAAAGGATTTTCAAACACACTCACGTTGTTTTCAAATACTTTTAAAATAAAAAGTCAATAAAATAGAGAAGAATGTAATCTATGTGGTGTCATTGAAATCGGACGTGGTTACTTTGAAATTCTCTAGGAATTTTAAATTCAATTTCAAACAAATGAAGTTAGCCATATATATAACTAGCACAGCCACAAATTCGTGGCTGGTGAACGCCGAAAGGTTTCACCAGCCGCGAGTGAGCTAATACTAACCACGAATTAGGATTGAATCTCTTCGCCGTGGCAAATTGAAAACCTTCTCAGAAACCTCCTTCTCTCCTTCCATCATCTGCACTACCGTTCTCATCGAAGGTCTATTATGGGCATCTTCTTGGATGCAGAGAAAACCGATCTGCAATAATCTAATAGCTTGTTTTCCATCGAAATCATCATCACCTGAAAATCTCGAATCGATCACCTCCAATTCTCTGCAAACAACAGCCATGGAGACCACCCAAGCAGGAAAATAACACTTATGGAAATCAGCCTGCAATCAAATCAACGCATTGTTAATCGCACGAATAACAAAGGGAAATGTTCATGCATGAACAATTCATTGCGAAGGCGTGAGTGGACAGCCAAAAAAAAATTGAGAACAATTCATTGCGAAGGCGTGAGTGGACAGCCAAAAAAAAATTGAAAGTGCGGACAACTAGTAAATGAAATCGCGCGGACAGCCAAATTGAAAGTGCGGACAGCTAGTAAATTGAAAGTGCGGACAGCCAAAAAAAATTGAAAGTGCGGACATCCAGTAAATTGAAAGTGCAGACAGCCAAAAAAAAATTTGAAAGTGCGGACAACCAGTAAATGAAATCGCGCGGACAGAAAAGATGAAAGTCAGAAAACAAAACAATCAGAAAATGAAATGGATCGACAGAAAATGAAACGTCCGTGAGGAAATCCAAATTTGATAATCTTAAAGGTTAAAGGGTAATCATTCAAACGTGGCAATCATAGAGTGCTACAGTAATTTCTTAATATTATTAGGTAAATGTTAAAAAGTAAACAGGGTAACGGATGCATTCAAAAATACAAGGAAGTTATGAAGAGTAAATCACATTCATTGATTTGGGAGGACGACTAAGAATATGCTAGCATCTTCAATTGTTAGCCATCAGATTAAAATTTTAGATTAAAAGATGATTAATTGTGCCCATTGTCAATAGGTATATGCCTTTTGGCGTAATAATTAACCATCATTTTAATATTGAGATACACTCCCAATAAAATAGGGAATGACCATCTTTAATGTTCACTCAACCCAAGGCGGTTGTTCTTGCCTTATGACAAGTGTAAGGCTATGGTTAACGCTAATATATGTTTGTGATTAAGAAATATAGATGGTTTTAGTGTCATGTTTTGTAAATTATTTTTAATTTTTGGTTGTTTTTTCCATAATGGTAAAGTGGTAAAGTTATCTTTATGTTGATGTTTTTTCCTTTATTAATATTTAAAAAGTTTGTTTATATTATTAAGTAATTCCAAAATATTTTATAAAATATAGTTAGAATTTACATAAAAATATAAAATAGTTTTTTTTATTATTTATATATTATATTAATTAAAGATAGAATAAATTATGATATGAGAATTAATCAAAATTATATTACTGATTTGATTAGTAAAGTTTATGGAGGTATATTCTTTCTGGATTTGAATATGTGATTTTTTTTAAGAGGAAACACATGTTCTTAACCATTAAGCCCATTCATGTTGTATATTTTATAATGGAGTTATTATTATTATTATTATTATTTATTATTATTTTAATGGATTATGTTACATGAACATCTCCTCCTTCTCTCAACACAATTATTTCATCCATTATTTAAATATTGGAATCTAGATCAAATTCGCTTGTTATAAAATATTTTTATTTTTTTTGATATTTTATCACAAATGTGTATTTTTCCATTTATATTTTATATTCGATATAGATGAGTGTAGAATGTCAAACCATTTAGTGCATGCAACATTAATAATAACATTGTCTATTTTCCTTCCTTGCAAGTTCACATTGTTTTGTTTTATTTCATAAAACAAGGAGGAATGAAGTGTTCATCGATTGTTGCATTCTCTATTCTTTCAATTACAATGATTACAATGATTGTTAGAGCAATTTCTATGGCAAGTGTCAAGAGAAATAATGAATTGTACAAAGCAGAGGGAAGCATATAAGGTGAACATGAATTGCCCAAGTAATTAAGGTGTAATAACTTACAAAATAGTAAGTTGAGGTGATAATGTCTCAATTACATCACAATCAAAACACAATAATTCTACCACTATTAATATGTAGAGAAGTGAGGGGATGTGTGCAAGGATAAATGTATGTTTATATAAACTATTAACTTATGGACATTTTTTCCCAACTATATGAGATCAAGTAAAATAGGATGAGAGGGTTAATAATGGAAATGTGACCCCAAAGTTGAGGCTATGAGATCACAAGGAAATAAATCTATTTGTTGGCTCTAAACTCCATAAACCAACCCATAGTGCTATGAACATAGAAATTTCAATGATCTACCTCATTTTCTCACACCAGAAATCCTTGAAGCAAAACAATCCACCTTTAACAAGCCATATCTCTTCCCTCTTATAGCCCTCACAACACCATGAAAGAGACCCCCCTTCTCCACAACGTAATCCCTTGAGCAATCATTTTCATCCAATGCTTGAATGTAGGCAAGGAAATTTCTTTAGTAGGTTTCCTATGGATTTTCTAAAGAGATAGACCTTAGCTTTGGTACAAGTAGATGGTTTGCTAATTACTATTTAGCATAGTTTCCTTGTTCAGATGCAACCATTCACATTTCTATCAAAGTAGATGATAATTATAAGTAACTATTGGTAATTACAGATTATCCTAGTGATGGTAGCATAAAGATAGTTGTCTCCATGGGTGGGTAGATAATAATAATAATCTAATTTCAAGGTCATGATTTAGTTAGACTCCAAATTGGTGTATGAGGCCCCCTTCTTTGTGGACAAAGGACCCTCTCTGTGTAAAAAATTGATTTCTTAAGTCTATAGAGATGTACATACCATACCCCCCTCAAGATTCAAACATGTGACCTCCTAAGAGGAAACACATGCTCTTGACCATTAAACCCACTTAAATGATGAAAAAAAAGTTTGAACGAAAAAATTGCTATTTATATACTTTTATATATATTTATAAGACCACATGTCTTCAATAGAATAGTGTGTATCTCTGGTATTTGAATATAATGTGTAATTATATATATTATATATGTTTTTAAATAATATTTATTTAATTATATAGATTTTGTTTATAGATTTAATTTCAGGATTAAGAAAAAAAATACTAATTTACTTTCACAAACTTAATAAAACATCATCACGTATTATTTCATTTAATTAATAAAAAAATTATATTTTGCAAGTGTCACTTTTGACACTGAATGACCATATCTTTTTATATTGTGTAGTGTCACTTTATCACTTTTATAAATGAATTATTTTGAAAGATCTTATTCATTTTAAATTGTGTGTTGTCTTTATTCATTTCTTACTGTTTTGCATTCATTTCATGTCATGTTTTGTCTCTGTTTTATTGGATATACATAACTAGTTGTTACATTATTCTGCATTTTTTTTTAAAACTAAAACAAATGCTCGACCTACTAAACTTATCATATGCTTTTAAATTTTTTGTCATAATCATATTTGAAAATAAACTTATCATATGCTTTTAAATTTTTTTGTCATAATCATATTTGAAAATAAACTTATCATATGCTTTTAAAATTTTCATCATAATCATATTTGAAAATATATATTTTCAAATATGGAAAATATACTTTTAATACAATTATAGATGACTTATAAATTTAAGCCTTATACTTTTAATATACAATAATAGATCACTTATAAATTTTAGCCTTATACTTTTAATACAATAATATATCACTTGTCAATTGGGTTTAGCCTGAGTAGTTTGTGTTGGGGGTGTTTTCCTTCTAACCCAGGTTCAATTCTCACAAGTGACATGTTGAGCTCTTAAATGAGTGCGTTATCAAAAAAGCCTCGGCTTTCTATAAAATATGGTTTACCCTGGGTACCATCCTCGAAATGTGAGGGGAAGTGCCCGGTGGATTTCCCCGGGAGTTATTCCAAGGAAAAAAATACAATCATAGATCACTTGTACATTCAATCAGGGGGTTGTGGGAGTTGTGGCGCATTCAACGAGGGAGTTGTGGCATTGTTTTTTTTAAATAAACTGAACAATATTTGTATTAAAAAGAGATGTATCAAGGAAAACAACATTCATACAAGTCTACAAAAAGAGGCTTACAACCTGAGAGTATTTCTAGAACTACGACTGAGACAACAAAATATAGAATCCTTTCCAAACAATTGCCTTGTTCTTTTACACTAATTACATCTTTGTAAACCGGCCCACACACCACAAAACTTTGAAGTACATTAACTAGTTAGAGGAGGAAGAGTCTTGATAATCCCGGGCCCTGAGATGATGTTGAGCCCCTTCTTCAATGTCCATGGGGGAAATTCCCCAGCCATCATTACCAATACCATTGCTAATGTCGTCGTCTCGAGGAGAGAATATGCCATGGTTGATTGATGCAGAGGCCGAGTGCTAGGGATAAGCTTGAGTCTTTAATTGATAAATATCCAACTCCATGTCGTCCATCCTCCGAGTCAGAGTGGTCAAGGCTACCTCAAATTCCTCGAATTTAGTTGCAAGTTGTTACACAAAAGAACTATTCACCTAGGCAATTTCTTCATGGCACCGAAGAACCTTTTTAAATTCACTCCAGGATGGTTCCATCGCTACCCACTGCAACCAAATACTAGAATTTATCTAACCCCCGGGGATGCCAAATCTAGAACCACGGACAAGAATGTTATGGTAGAAATGGTGAAAAGGAATCAAATGAAATGGAAAACAATCAATACCAGGGCCATATAAAAGAATTCGAGAGACCAAAAGAAACCTGGAAAGAGAAACAAACAATATTATCCGGGACGAGACACTTTCATTAACTTCCCCGACTAAAACCAACAAGCCCAATAGACTGGAATCCCTAGAAAGAGCACTCATCGAAACCCAACGCAGAAGCCTAGAACCCCACTTAGAATAAGAGAAAGAAACCCTCATGTGCACCAATAATGAGTCCATATCCTGAGCCATCACACCGCCTAAAAAAATAGAGAGGCTCATGCCAGAATGAATTCATGCACATATAACATTAATCCTCGAATGTGTGAGAGGGGGATCACAAAATCCAAGGAGACTCATCATAACACATGTTTGATTGCACAAATAACGAGGGGGGGGGAAACTATGGAATGTGCATAACCCCCCTTTCTCCATTTATGTTTATAACACCCCTTTCCATCCTAGAGCCAACCTTAGCCCAATGGTCAACTAGGGGGTTTTAAACCTCTTCTAATGTGATGGATCTTCAACTCTGCAAAGCTCACACCAAGGGATAAGATGCAATATATTATGCCATTTAAGAGATTGTTTTTGGTTTGGCTTATTTTAGCTATCACTCAAACAACCATCATGGAGTCTCCAAAGACTACAATTTTGGTGATGTTACGCTCTTTCACTACACACAATCCTTCATATAATGTGTAAGCTTCAACGATATTATTTGAAGTTATCTCTAAACCCACGTGTAATAGACTATGATATTCCTCTGGGATCAAGGAGAGTCCCACTTGCACCTACCACCCCAAGTTGTGGCATTGTTCATACCCTCATTCATTATGATTACTTTGATAGGTATCTCCATTCACTGCAATTACTTCAAAAGGTGTGGCACATTCAATCAGAGAGTTGTGGAATTTGTTCATACCCTCATTCACACCCACATTCCTTCATTTGTGAGCTATGGTTGTTGGTCATCTGCATTGCTTGGCATTCAACTCGCCTATTGGCATTTATGTTGTGGTTGTTGGTCATCTGCTTTGCTTGTTATTCAGTTTGTTCATTTATTGTTTAAGACGTGTACTTCAAACTCATCGACACGTGCATTCTTACATTTGTGAGATTATTCCACACTGAATTTTGGGAATCTAACCTACTTGGCATTAAGTCTACTTGGCATTTTCAGTTAACCTTTTAACTTTTTTTCCAATAGAAAATTTGCTCAATTATATTAGAAATATAACTTGTTTACATCTTGCAAATCCATATCTAGGATCAATACAAAGAGTACTCTGACCAAAAAGTTCCAAAAAGTACTAGAAACACAACCCTATAATACGAAATAATGATCATAACAAAGAGATCACTCAGATCTTCAACAAAAAGACAAAAATACAAATAGTTGATGCAGATATGCTAAAACTAGCACATAAATACAAGATATAAGCCCCAAAATCTAAAGACTAATGAAGGCTAAGATGTCTTATGGGTTCTTCAGTGCCATTGGTCCATAGATAATAAGTAATTCTGCCTTATGGTTCTCTTAGTGCCTGTTTTGAAAGAAGATCTGCTTCCATATTAAAATTTCTGAAAATATGTTCAAAACTGATGGTATGAAAAAGTTTGATTAAGTCCTTGATTATGGATTTCCAGCTCTCGATTGCACATGCCTGGAGCCTTCCTCTGTTGGACAACCAATCAATTAAAACTTTAGAGTCACCTAGAACTTGAAGACGATGTAAAGACAAATGATCTTCCAACATGAGAGTAGCCCAAACACACAGAAGCTTTGCTCTTGTGTTTGTGCCTCCTCCATAGTTATAAATGTTGGGTATGTGTTATATTCTTTGCATGTGTGTGTGTGTGGGCACGTCAGATACGACAACTGGGTCTGACGACAACTGTGTCTATAAATTAATCTCGGATTAAGGGATTAGGGTTTTGGCATCTACAGAATACCTAAAAACATTGTATATATTGTATGACGAATGGTGAAATTTGAGATAATGAAAATAAGAAAGGTTTTCCCGGTTGAGGGTTTCCGGTATAAAATCTCTGTGTACTATGTGTATGAGCCATTGATTAATTTCCGTATTGCTTAAGAATCTATATGCATTGCTTTACTTCGCAGGTTTAAAACTTACATGTGGTATCAGAGCTCGTTTTTGGCTTCAAAGGGACGCCTTTGTTGCTGAGGGTTTGGCTCGGTCTTGATAGATCAAGTTTATCTTAGGTCTGTGATAAACCTGGGTTTAGTGGGAGCTTTTGCAGTGGAGATTCGAGTAAAGAAAGAGGAATGGCGAGCTCATCTAGAATCGAGATAGAGAAGTTCAACGGTAAAAACTTTGAGCTATGGAAGCTCAAGATGGAGGACCTTCTTGTAGACAAAGAACAATGGATCGCTGTGGATCCTGGTACACAGCCTACTGGTACACTGTCTACAAGCACACAAGCTACTGGTACATAACCTACCAGTACACAAACTACTAGTACACCAACTACTGGTATGTTGAAGGAAGATTGGAACAACTTGGACAGAAGAGCAAGGAGTACTATTCGACTCTGCTTGGCAGATTCGGTGTTGTTGAATGTCTCAAGAGAATCTACAGCCAAGGAACTATGGGATAAGTTAGGGAATTTTTATCAATCAAAGTCCGTGGTAAACAAGTTGTTTCTTCGAA
>ML798471.1:245279-267064 GCA_009831015.1 Picea engelmannii | reverse complement strand
CATGGAGAGATGGAGTGGTTTCCTCAAAAATAGCTTTGTTCCGCTCTAACCAAATAAACCAACAGATGTGTGTAGTTATCGAAGGAGGGAATGTCTTATCCTCAAACCAAGACTTAAATCAATCAAACAAAGTGTTACCTTTACAGTTATTTTTAAAACCCTGACCAATAATCACTCTCTCCCAAACCGATTTGGTAAAGGGACACTGTAGAAAAAGATGATTAATGTTTTATGAATCATGTTTACAAATGTAGCATCGACTTGGACCTTCCCATCCTCTTTATTGAAGAGTATCCCAAGTGAGAATTTTTCCTTCCGCTGCCAACCAAATGAATAGTTTGATTTTTAGTTGAATATTCCACTTCCAGATAGACTGCCTCCATCCACCAATTTTTAACAGGTCCTTGGTTGAGATTAAGGCCCAATAAATATTTTTTATTGTGAGATATGCAGAGTTATCTCCACCAATCTACATCAAATCATCTTCCAAATCCTGTAAGTAGGCTCCATAATAAAAAAGAGACCGTCTGAATTGGTCCCATTATGTAGTTATGTCACTGAAAAATCCCAACTCACTACTGCTAAACCAATAAGAGGATGAGAGCTGACAGTCGGTATGCCTCCTGGCCTAAGCGAGAGTGAAAATATTATGAATTCTTAGTGCTGATAGAATATTAATAGAGAGAAAATGTTTTTCTCCCTTCCCTAATATCCTATCTTTACCAAGAGTGATGAGTTGACCTGAGCCCAGATTCCAACTTAACCAATGAGTGATTAAGTGAGCAGATTTCGATAGAGCACTCCAGATTCTTGAAGCCGCCTTTTGATGGAATGTTGGGGATCTGAACCAATTTTTAACAGTCGTGTGAGGGAGATACGTATCCTTAATAACTCTATGCCATATTCCATCACGCTTTAAAACTCTCCAGAGTGAGTTCGCGGCCAAGGCTTTATTAAAGTCAAATATATTTCAAAGACCCCAACCACCAAATTTCTTTGGTAAAGTAAGTTGTTCCCATTTGCAGAGATGGAAGTGATTAGATACATTGTTTCCTTTCCATAGAAAATTAAACATCATTTTTCTCAGATTATTTAAGACAGAGAATGGAATAGCCGCCAGTGACATCCAATAAACAGGATGGCTTTCTAAAATAGACTTTAATAATGTGAAGCGTCCTCCCATAGACATCCATCTATAACACCAATTATCAATCTTTTTTTCCATTTTTTTTAACAACCAGCTCCAGTCTTCAGCTCGATGCGGCCCAGTCTTGAGAAAATAACCAAGATATTTGAAACCCGATGCTAGATCAAAGAAAGTATAAGGAAACAGGGATTTGAAAGGATCTAAATCCTACTCCGACAAGCCTTCATGGAGAAAAGTGGTCTTTGTTCCATTTACCTGTAACCTTGAGGCCAAGCAGAAGGATTTTACAATCTTATCAATCTCCCACCTTTCCTGCATAGTGGCTTTTGTCATAATAATCACATCATCGACAAATAATATATAGAGAATATTTATGGTTCTGGAAAATTTGATACCAGTCAACTTCCCTTCCCGTTGACTTTCCTTTAATAACATGCTTAGTCTTTCCATAACCAGAATAAAAAGCAAGGGGGATAATGGGCACCCTTGCCTTAATCCTCTTCCACTTTTAAAGAAATTAGTGGCTTCTCCATTTATTAAAACTGCAAAGAATGTGGAAACAACACAACTCATAATCCAATCAGTCATCCTTATACCTAGACCAATTTGCAAGAGAATCATCCTTAATAGGTCCCAATTTATGCAATCATAGGCCTTCTGTAGGACCAGTTTTAAGACTAATGATTTTAATTTCCTTTTTTTAGTGTTGTGGAGACACTCATGTACTGTTCCAATGGCATCTTGGATCTGTCTGCCTTGCAAAAATCCTAACTGCTCCTCAGAAAGTGATCTAGACATAATCGTCTTAATCTGATTTGCTATAATCTTAGAAATGATTTTATAGCAGAGGTTGCAAAGTGAGATGAGTCTGTAATCCCCAAAGGTGGGAGGCTTGTTCACTTTGGGGATTAAGGCAAGGAAGGTCGAATTTAAGCCTCCCGAAATAATGCCTTTCAATCTCGATTCTTCTACCATATCTAGGAGATCCCCCCCAACTAGATCAAAGAACCGAATAAAAAACTCATCAGTCCAGCCATCCGGCCCTAGACTCTTATCAAATTTGAAATTTGCTAAAACTTCTCTTAGTTCCCCCAAGTTTATCAGAATAAACAAGGCTTCAACTTCAGCTTATGTTACCAGACTAGGGAATAGACCTGCCACTTTTACTTGATCACTTGTAGAAGGAGAAACTTGCTCTTTGAAAAAAAATTGAAGTGTTTTAATGTCTCTTCTTTTAATTTTTCTTGACCATTGTGCAATTGCCCCTCTTCATCAATGATCTCCCAAACAAACTTGCGATTCCTCCTGAAATTCGCAAAATTATGGAAAAATTTCGTGTTTTGGTCACCACTGTGAATCCATATTGCCCGACTGCATTGACACCAGAGTTCTTCACTTTCATTTAGTAACCTGTTCCTTTCTTGCTCCATATTTTTTAATAATGTTTCCTCCCTTGGTAAACTTGATTCGTCCAGAAAATTTTGCAATAGAGATTTTATATCATTCTCCATATTTATGAGATGAGAGTTTGCCTTGAGATTACAGATCTTTACCCACTATTTCATGCTTTCCTTAAGATATTTAAGTTTCCATACCAATATTTTCTATTTACCATCTTTGGCAAGAAATTTTGGATCATTCCAAAGATTCTGAACCATAACTATGAAAACCTGGTCCAAGAGCCATTGAGAATTTAACTTGAAAGGATAGGCCTTAAAAAGGGGAGGAATTTCCAACTGAAGAAGGACCAGAGCGTGGTCTGATATGAACGAATATTCCACCCAAGCCTTGTACATGCCAACCAAAGAAAGAAAATCTTCAGAGATGAAGAATCTGGTTGCAATCAAATCTTCTCCAGGACGATCATTTCGCCTAATGGGGACAACCTTCCTCGGTTCAATATCGATGAGATTATTATTTTGAAAGTATGCTTTGAAAAATCAGTCCAAAAGCCCCAAATATGAAGAACCTCCCCAAATCTCGCACGAGGATAAGGTCAAGTTGAGATCCCCCACAATAATTAAATTTCTATGAGATAACAAACCAGAGTCTGCCACCAGGTTCCAAAACTTTTTCCACTCCAAACAAGGACCATAAACATTAAGTAATGAAATCTCTCTTTTGCTAGCTCTACAGATCCCCGTCAACAAACCCCTTGATTGTTGGTTGTCTACAAATCAATATAGTTTCGGTGTGACCATAACACTTTACATATATTCAACTAAATCCTAATGTTGTGATAACAATGATATGGAATGTTGATGATAATTTATAAGAATTGCGAATTCAAAATTGTTGAATAAAAAAAATGATAAAAATTTAATACATATCTTTTAAAGTTATTATAATAGAAACTCCTTATATACATTCCTAATTCATTTTGAAATTTCCTTTCCCCATTGTAAAAGTAAGCTAATGTATAATTTGCAAATTTATCATTGCAAATTTATCATACATAACAAATCTAATAATAATATTGTGGCGAAAGCTTCACTTTTCGGTTGCATATTGCTTACCTTTTCTCCGGGATTTTGTGTTCGTGATACGCAACTTCAAGATTTGGGTATAATGCACCACATAATTCTAATTCTTTTCAAAAGGTCAAGCAAATTGACAAGATACGGAGGTTATTTTAAAATAAGGACATAAAAATTAGTTGAATAAAAATTAACTTTAATAAAATATCAAAGAATATACGTTGTTATTATTAAATAATTTTATAATTTTAATAAATAATGAATTAAAATCTAGTAATATAATTAAAGAATTTAAATATGAGATTTTTAAATGAAATGAAATTTTTTATGATGATGATGGTTAATGTTCACTGATCAAAATTGGTCCATCGGATTTAAGAAAATAAAGAGATTACTAAGATTTTTTTTAAATGTTATTTTGATGCTTGAAAAGTATTAAGAGAATCATTCCAAGATCATTAAAGTTTTGATGGCTTAGAAGGTTGGGAAGGTCGATATTGTGACAAATATTTGGAAATTGGGATCTAATTTGGATATACGCAGGGCATTCTAAGAGAAAATGTTTTTCATCTTCAACCCTCTTAGTGTCATAAAGGTCATAGATTCTTTCTTGCCATAGTATTTTGGGGATTGTCCGACGTCCAGTTTCATTATGCAGCTCATGAGAATTAGTTCTTATTTTAGCAATATTGATTCTCTTCTTTATGCTAGTCAAAACACGGAAACACTTTTGATCTTCAAAGTTAGGGTTAAAACCACTTCCTTATAATATATTAATTTTCTGTAATCCTCTAATTCTTTATAGCACCATAGATTCTCCTTAAATTTAACTTGTACAATATTTTTAATATCATCAATTTCTAAAGAATATTTTTTTTATTTGAAATTCATATATTACTATTTTTTTTATTTTTTAATTAATATGAAATTATTAATTAATTAAAAATGATTTATTCTCTATATATATTCTCTTTTTAAATAAATTTTATCTTCACAATTATTTCGATCTAATTTCTTTAAATAATCATAAATTACTCATTATTACCACCTAAGAGATTCATTATTTTTAGATTTTAATGATATATATTATTGTGAAGTTATATATAACATTAGAAATCATTTTTTTTAAACCAAAAATAAAGTTTGTATTCATTAAAATATGGCTATGCCAAAGTGAGCAATGATCACATTCAAAATATTGCAAAGATTGTTCCAAAACTAAACATAATTCTAATATAATTACCATATACTCTAAAGCCTTCTCTATACATGTATTCCACATATTTTTGTAGGTGACTTGCTTGAAAATTTTACCCAAAAGACTTACAACTCTAAAAAGCATACATAGTCATTCAGGGAGGGACACTATCTTGAGATTCTCGCCCCTCAATTGAATGAGGGGAGCCTATTTTTCCAACCTCCATAAGATCGTGATACTAACCAACAGTTTCATCTTCCCTTAAATTTGCTTGTAACGAATTCCCAAAACCATAATTGTTGGAGGGGGGGGAGAGAGAATCCAGATGTTGAGGGAGAACCGGAGAATGGAGCCTATTGCATTCAACTTCTAAAGAATATATTTGTTGTTTCTGGAGAAGAAGAAGATTAATTATGTTAGCAATATTCGTGATATTGGTCTTCCCTAGCTCTGTGATTTTCAAGGAAATGTGCATGAGGGAATTGTTATTGGCCTGTGTAATTTCTTCGTGTCTACGAAGAATTTAACGAATCTCCTTCCAATCTCCATGTATAAATTAAGTGGGCCTTGCATGGTGCAACTTAATGAAGCAAGACTGGGTCAAACAGTCCCCAAGCAACGATTAACAATTCCAACTTTATAAAAAACTAACAGAAACAGAGGAACACTATAATTTCTAAACCAGTTTAGATCATAAGAAACACCAAGAGAATCTGACATTGAAAAAAGGAATTGATAGACCAGGGGTTTCCCGACCTAATCTAAAGATATTACCAGCATTGAAGTCGCAATAACTTCACCTGAAGACACGCTGATTCCACACCAGAGTCCTTCACACTCCCTTAAATCCTGACCATCCTCATTACCAAATAACCCATTCCTACTCCATGATTTCCAAACTAAATAATTTTTGTCGCTCCCCATTATCAACGATATCCCACTTATCAACAGAGGTTCAAACATGTTGCATTGAATAACCTTGGTATGACCCATATGAAACAAGTGTGTGAGTTGTGGAGGCCACCTATTGTCCTTCCCTCAACGCGTCCATCTATGAAATGACATTGAATGCAAATTAATGGTATGCATTAAATTTTGTTAAGGTATGGGGCTAAGGTCATGCACCCCATTTTTTAAATGACCCAAGGATTAGGGAGGAGGCCACCTTAGCCTAGTGTTCTTCCTCACCATTGATCTCTCTTTTTTATATGAAAAGAAAGACCTGATCGAAATGGGGAATAAATTTTTTTCTCCTTGAGATAAGTTTACTCATTTTGTTTCCCCCCGACATTGCTTGATCTATCATGGATTTCATAACCAACATAGAGTCCCCCAGAGTTGTTAATGTTTTGAAGCCTTCTTCATTTGCGATAAAAAGACCCCTCCACAATGAATAAGCCTTGGCAAGATTGTTTGAAATGTTTCCAAGACCCCAGACATAGTAGACAATCTTGTTTCCCCCGGGATCATGGAGACTCCCCCCACACCTGCCACCCTCAAGTTGTTGTTAGAAGCACCATCAAAGAAAAGAGTGTTTAAATGTTGTTGCATCCTCCAGGCCAAAATATCAAAAGGGTATTTCCTAATCATCCTATGAGGAAGGGAGATCACTCCCTCTTTGTTGTGAGAGATGCCAACATGATCCAATTTGAATTTCGAAAGCCAAGATTTTTCTAAACTATCTAGCACCTGATCCTGTGCTTTAATTCTTGTTTGTGGATGCTCATAGAGAAGAGAAACAACCTTTAAAGTGGTTTCCATTGGTTGACACCTTTCGTTATTGATTTTTTTTTTGTTCTGAGCAAGCCAAATTTCCCAACAAAGGAACTTCAATAACACTTCCTAGACCCTATTGAAAACTAGTTTTCACTTAAAGCTCCCTTTGTACATATTACACCATTGTGTGAAGAACTCCTCTCAGGATTGTGGCCACTGAGTTTAATGAGATAAACCTGCGAGTGCACAGGACCACACTTCTTTGGCATAGATGCAATCAAGGAACATGTGTTGGATCGATTCCTCTACCTTGGCACATAAGGAATATTGAGAAGGGCTCGATGTTCCTTTATTATTTAAGTTATCTTTTGTGAGCATTTTCTTGTGAGCCAAGATCCAACATAAATTGTTGGTCTTCAGCAGCCCATCATTGTTCCAAATCTTCTTCTGAAGTATTGATCATTGGGACAGATTTGTTTCCTCCAACAAGAGATCATATCCGTCACTCACTGATAAGAGTGAATCCCCCCGTCCCCTTCTATATTTCTCGGATTTGTTGCATGGAGCACAACCTAAGAGTGCCTAAGCTAAGGAGTGGAAAATATAAATTAGAGGTTCCAGAGGGGATTCAATTATCCATCCTAACCAATTTCTAGAAACCTCGTCCCATTTAGAAATGTCATGGATGGAATGGATCTCTTGATCATACATCCATTCTTAAAGAGTGGCAAGATCCTCTCGGGTAGAGAGATTCTCCCTTTCATATGTGTTTTCCTTCCAAATTTCAACATATTTCCCACTCCCATGGATCCAAGTGAGCTTTTGTTTAATAATTGGGATGGAAGGTTTTATGAGTTTGAGAATGGGAGAGCCTTTTAGTTCCTTGAGTGGGAGGTCTATACATCTTTTCCTTGTTCCTCTAAAGTATTTCCTCCACAAACCTTCTTTCACCAAGTTGGTCTACCAATGGTCGTCCTTTGCAACAATTTTACCACCATTTCCACTTTCATCATTGTCATGTCCCTAATTACAAGTTGTCCTCTATATTTTGGATTCCTAACCACTTTCTAGTTGATGAGATGATATTTCAAGTTTCATTCAATCTACTACCTTGCCATTGGAATCTCTGAATGTCCATGAAAATATGGTTCATGATGATTCGAGGAGCCAACAAGGCCGATCATTGGTAGAGTAGCATGGTCGAGAGGACATCCTTGATGAGAACAACACGTCCAATGGAGTTGAGCAACCAAGAACCCAATTATGCAAATTTGAGCCTAATATTTTCCACAATATTGTTGCAAGCTTGTGAAATGGTGTTTCTCAAGGAGATTGGGATCCCAAGATAATGAAATGAAGACCATTTTTGCAAGGGGAAATTGGAAGAGTCCAAAGATCAAATGCATCACCTATGAGTTGGAATTCCATCTATAGATCTGGAACTTCCTTCTATTGTCATCTCCTCCAAAGGAATCCAAAAAGGAAACCAAAACATGATTGAATCTTGAAGCAATGATTAGAGAGGCTCCACCAACCAACAACGTGTCATCAACAAATTGTGAATGGTTGACATTTTTTATACCTCTAACAATATAAATTCCTAAAAGATTCCCAGTATCCCTTTCAAATTCCAACTTGCGGTTGAGTGAATTATCCATAATGATAAATAAAAGGAGAGATAGAGGGAAACCTTGTTGCAATCCCTTATTACTTTGAACGAAGGATGTGGGCCAACCATTAATGAGAGGGGATATCCATGGTGAGTTGATGCAAGAAGATATCCATTGAATAAAGGCATAGTAGAAACCAAACATATCCAGTACCTTAAAGAGGAATTAATTCCTAACATGAGTGAAAACTTTTGACATATCCAACTTAATAATCATACTCCATTGTTGCTAGGCTTGAGTGAACAGCTTCCTGCACTAGAACAATGTTGTAAATGATCTGTCTATTATGCTTAAAACCTCCTTGGTTCGTGGAAATAATCTTGGGAAAATATTTTCTAAGACAGACAACAATAATCTTGGTGAAAATTTTATATGAGGAGTTACAAAAGGAGATGGGCCTGAATCTTGCAAAAGAAGAGGGATTTGCTTCTTTGGGAATTAGATCCAAGAATGAGTAGTTTTTTATTTCCACCTAGTTTACATGAGCTATGATCATATTGAAGCATTAGTCTTAATTCATGTTTAATAATATCCTAGAAATATCTAAAAAAGGATATAGAAAAGCCATTAGGACCTGGGGCTTTGTCCAACTCTAGGCTCCAAATCACAAACTTGATTTTTTCTTCATTGATGGGTTGAACCAATTCTTGGTTTTATTCACTTGAGATTATTTTTTGGATGTGCTCCATCATATCTTCAACATTCCTGAACTCGGCTTCATTTTGTTGAGAGTAGAGAGAAGCGATGTGTTGTCTAGATGCCTCCTTGATAAACGAGCCCTTACTCGCTTGTGGAAAAAATTGGTGTTCATATATCCTACTTTGAGTCAAAGGCTCCGAGATTTGAAGTGTCAATGATCTTCCTCTTGCCTCATTGCCCAGTGGAGAAAGTTTATTAGCAGAACTTCCTCCTCCTATATTTGTGACATAATCTCTTCACTTTCCATTCTGATCAATTGCATCTCTTTAACCTTGGAGAAAATATTTCGTTTTTCAATAGAGGGTGACAAGAAAGACTCTTTGGCCCATTCCTTTAAGGATTTTTTGACTAGATTAAGTTTCTTCTCCCATATATACATTGGAATTTCAGGTATCCAAGTGTCCCAAGCTCAACGAAATCTATCAACAACATCCTAAGAATTAATCCAAAGAGGATTAAATCTAAAGGAAAAAGGACCATGGTCGGGGGAATTCTGAAAATGGAGTGATATAGGCTTATGGTATGAAGTAATAGTTGGAAGTATCTTGGATTTGAAAGTTTGGTTCTACATTAGAATATTGGTTTGAACCGTAAATCTATCAAGCGAGGTTTCAATATGATCGGGACTTGATCGTTTATTGGTTCAAGTATACTTTCCTTTAATGGGTTTGATATCTAATGGATCCCAATCCACAATAAGCTCCTCCAAATTCTCCTGAAAGGGATATCTGACAAAGATTCCTCCCCTTTTCTCTGAGTTGTTTATGATAGCATTGAAATCACCAACAATAATGCAATCTATAGAAAATTTTGAGTTTTTGAGGTTCAAAAGCGATCTCCAACAAATATCTTTGTCCGTGTAGTTTACTAACATGTAAATATTGAAAATGGTTATCATCTTACTAGTATGAATGGATTTGGATTTTGTCAATATCTAGTTCTAGGTTGGAAAATAAAACTCTAGACTTACCTACTAAGTATTCCAAACAATGCATAAACCCCCTGATTCCCCTCTTGAATATTCAACTATTCCTTCACCCTATTTCCATTGTTTCTTCCCAATTTCGACTGCTTCTAAAGCTTTTATTTTAGTATCTTTGATAGGAGTATTGTTGGCCTTTATTATTTTATTAGATCTTTGACTACAATTGCTTTTGGGTTGTTTCCTAAACCCCTGCATTTCCAAGAGACTAAGATCATTATTTTAACAAAATTTTAATGGAACCCCCTTTATAGGGTACCTTACTTCATGAGGATTTCATAGGTTTGGAACCCCTTCTCGTGATTTTCGCAAGAGTTTGTTGAGATCCCATCATAATGTCTTTATTTAGCTACTCCTCCCTCAAGGTGCAGACTACCCTATCTATGTACTTTCTCATAGAGTTACCGATGCAATGAAGGGAATCATCACTCCAACAATGGAGTGGAAGGTGCGGGAGGTGCACCCAAACTGGAAGAAGTGAAGCAACATCATTCTCCATATTGAAATCAGGAAACCATATATTCAAATACATTTCCTTGGCACCCATAAAATATGTTCCATTGCGGCATATCAAGTCTTGATTTTCCTTTAGTTAAAAAATAAAGGTGTAGAATCCTCTCTCACAGAAGAAATGATTCAAGTATCCTTTGATATGGGGCTTCCAATTTTTTTGAATCCAAGTGGCAATTGTTTTTGGAGAAGGACAAATACTCGTGAACTAATTGACAAAGCAACAATTTCCTAGGGCTAATTCTTTGTGTCTAGACAAGGTAGGGGGTAGTTTTGCTTCTGGAATTTCTTCTAGTTTCTTCACAGAACAAGTCTGTTGGGATTTGGAATTCTTGACGAAGGCTATGACCATGGCTAGAAATGTGATTGCTTCTTCATCAGAAGGGGGATGTTGTTTCCCCTTGCATTTCCTTCCATCTCTCAGATCTGAATCACAATAGGGTTTCTAGGGTTTCACTGAAGTTGCCATAGGTAATCCTTACTTCCATTCCAATGATTTAGAGGAATCTTAATATGGGAGCTTCAACCAAGTTTCTTTTTAATACCTCAAATGACTAGTTGAAATTTGCACTAGACATCATTACAAAGTACTCTCTCTCTCTCTCTCTCTCACTCTCTCTCTCTCACACACACACACATCATGCTCGACATTATTAAATATTTTTTGTTATATTTTTATATGGTGTTTGATGTGAGAGAGCATTTTATTTACAACAAAAGGCCCAATGGAAGACAATCATTTTAGCATAGAAGCGATGACAGTATTTTTTTCCCTTGAATGGTGTTTTTTAATACCCCTAGACTGAAACCCAATTGAAAATGTACATATAGGTTAGTGAGCCGGGATATTTTGAGGCCATAGTTCCTGTGTGATTCTCATGTTGAAGAGAATAGATGCTAAAATGATAGCGAGCCTATCATTGTAATATGTCATCACACTCAAATTATTAATAAAAATGCATCATTGTTGTAGACCAACTAGACAAAAGCAGTACGGGGGGCTAGAAATCCACTATAAGGGAAAGTGGGGCTAAGAGTATAGAAAGAGGGGCTAAGTCAAGGGAATATTATATTAATATTTCCTAATGTCTAAGTTATATGATATTTTTATCCAAAGTCCTAAGGATGGGGAACGTATCATCCAAGTGGGGACAAGGTAGTTCCCAACATGAAAAGTGACAAGTTGGGAACATGCATACTTAAAGTAAGAACTTAGTACATTTCCTAGGGATTCGAGGATTATTCTCTTGTTCATTCTACCATCCATCTGTTGTACATGTACTTGGGAGATTTTGGAGCTGATTTTATCTGGTAAACCTCGGTAGTTTGAGAAGAAGAAGCAGGTTGGCAGGTCCGTGTGCATTCTGAAGAAGTGGGTTGCCAGGCCCGTGAGCATTCTCTATGGGTGAGAAAACTCTTGGGAATTGTTTTCCCTTTGCACTAGGAAATAGCTACAGAGCTCTGAGACTTTTTTTCTGACCTATTGTTGAAGCCCCGGAAGGAAAGTGGGACAATCGAAGGATTGTTGAGAAGAGAAGGGGTACACTTCCTGGGGTGAGATAGGTTGTGGGAAATGAGAGGTTGTAGGCTAGTTGCAGCAGTTGTCACCTTGACCTGAGATTAATTTATTGTTTGATAGACCTTATCTTGACTTAGGAAGCTTGTTTTCTGGTGGAGTTTCTAGTCTCGGCTCGGGGGTGACCTGCTGCTGAGATTTATGAGAAGCAAAGTCTGAGGTCTACATGCAATTGGCGAATTATTAAAAATATAATTTTTATTTTATCTTTTTTTTTGTGCTATTTACTGTGTAAATGCTTATATAGATTATGTGTGTTTTGTTATACTTGTTTATGCATAAATTGTATGTTGTTTGCATTTCTTAATGGATTCATATGTAGAGAATGTTATTAATTAAATGGTATCAGAGATGGAATTTTTGTGTGGCATGGCCCAACTTGGGGTTGGGGATGCTACATTGTGGTATCAGAGCCATAGGTTCAACATTGAGCCTGCATGGGCTATTAGTTAGCACGCAAAAGCCAAAATTGTAGAAGTTAAGCTCAAAGAATGTTTGCAACTTGCTTGACAAAATGCTTCAGGAAAAACTTGGGAATTTCCCAACATTTTTGGGAGAATTGCATTCAGGGGTTAAAATCCCCAAGTTTAATCTTTGTAAGGGCATTTTTAATCCCAGAATCGATAGAATTTCGGGAGTTGTAGAGAAATCATGGAGAATTTCGATGAAATTGGGCAAAAGCCTCAATTTTTGAAGTGGATTTCGTTGAGAAATTAATATAGAAGTGTCAAATTTTGGGTGAATTAGTAGAATTGAAATGCATAGGGTATAAATTGGTCATAGAGAGATTAATTTCAGAGCTTCCATGGTGTTCTGTGTGAAAACTAAAAATTATGCCTTTTGGAAAAATTTGAAATTTGGATATTTTTCTGTATAGTGACGTCTGCATGACATAGAGGCCATGTGTCAGCTGAGGTGGAGAAGGGTGATGTGTACTTCCATGGTGGAAGGTACATGGTGATTGGTGTGGTAGGTGGTAGGTGATGTGGATCCATGGTGGTGGGGCTATTTCCTTTCCTGCGGAACCTTGACTCTAGACCCACGATGAGATTTCAAGAATTGACTAAGTAAAAGAATGGATTGGTCATATGGAGAGGATCAAGGGTATGTATGTAGGAAGCATGGAATTATTGCGGCCTGGGGTAATTTTTACAAATTTGACTAAGTGTCAAGATATCACTAGTGTGAAAGGTATGGCAAAGAGAAAGCTTAACATTCCACAGGGCGTGATAGATTTCAAGAAATTAAACTAAGTATAAGGAATCGGTCAGAAGGAAGGGCTAGGGATGTAAACAATACGATATGGAAAGAGCTTCAACCTACGGTGAGAGAGGATTTTAGAAATCTTTCTAAGTATGGGTGAAAAATGAAGGTGGTGGAATGTGAGGGTGCATTTTGTAGGCCGCAGAAAAGTAACAAGAATAGAGAATGGGTTATGAACCCATGACAAACTTAATAAACTTCTAAGTATGGGTGCAGAATAACGGCGATGAAACACAAGAGTGTATTTTGGAGGCTGTGAAAGTTTAAATGAAAGAAATGATTACCTTAGACTTGCGGTGAAATGTTTTGACGACTGAGATTGAATCAGAATCCAGATCAGATATTTGTTGAGTATCAGGATCGCGTTGGGTGTTCTGGTGGCCAAAGATAACAAACCAACGATCAAGATTAAATCCAAATGAATGATCGGACTATCGTTGATTGTTGAATCTGTGTTGCATGTGCTAATGGATATCCTTTCCTAGATGATATTTCTTTCCCTTCCCTCACCATCAATAAATTTCTTCTCAAGACTCATAATTGAGCAAGAGAACAATTGATGGAAAGGTATTGGATAGAGGATCCCATGTATTCACCCAAAAATTTAAATGGGGCGATAAAAACAATTCACAAGAAATTACACATGATATTTCTTGTGCATTTAAAGTGAAAATTGGTGCATCAAAATGATAGATTTGTTAAATTATCGTGGTCTATAAAATCCTATTGCATGCACGTTTTGAAAAACTAAGGGCACATATAGAACCAAGCATAATTCAACAGAGAGATCAGAGACCAGAGGCATGGAAGATTCACAGAGAACTTACAACTATGAAGATGAAGTCAAGGGGTTTGGTGTGACCATGGGTAATTCAATCCAAAGGGCATGGAGAAGGCAAAGAGGAGAGCATGAATTTGGTAGAGATTATTAAGATTCTGTAAAGAGATGTGCCAATCTATAAGGCTGATAATGAGAGGCTTATGAAGGCTAAGGAGCAACAAGATGGATTCAACATCAATATGTTGCAGAGATTGGACATAATAGAAAAGAAAATGGATAAGTAGACAGAATCAAGCAAGTCCATGAGTCTTACATATCCTACTAGAAGGGAAGAATTTAGAAGTGAGGTAGAAATCATCATCAATCACTAAGGAAATCAACTAGAAGGGCATACAACAATCCAAGTATATCTCATGTCAAAAAGCATAAGAGGAGGTCCGGGGTGGATGAACTACAAGGAGAAATGAATAATATTAAACCTCCTACCTTTGATGGTGAGCACAAGAAATATGAAGATGAGGAGACTTGGTTGTTGGGGATGAGGATATGCTTTCAGTTGCATGATTATTCCTCACAAGAATAAGGAAGAATTTTCATTTACCAGCTGAAGGGAAAAGAATAATTGTGGTGAGACTAGCTTATGCAAGTGCAACACATTGATGAGAAGAAGATCACTTGGAGGAAGTTCAAGAAGTACTTTCAGAATAAATACTTGACCTAGCGTTATTATGATAGGAAGATGAAGGATTTATTTGAACTCAAGATGGGGAGTATGACCATAGACGAGTATGAAAGGAGACTTTTAGAAATTTTGAAGTATGTTGACTTCATCAAAGATGAACAGGTCAAGATTTAAAGGTTTTTGAGTGGGATACCATCAATATTCAGTGACAAGATACAATATGATTATCCCAATACATTGGATGAAGCAATAAGGATAGCCAAGTGCCTCTATGATCAACATAGAGGAAGACCAACTTTCCAAAAGGCTCGGGATTATAATAAGAAAGGTAATATGGAGCAGAGGAAGAAGGGGAACAAGCCACCATTCTTCAAAAATAATTATTATGGGGAGCCAGCTCCAAATGAGCCTAGAATGACAAAAAAATTGGAGAAAAGAACAAGGAAACAACCTATTAAATGTTGGGGTTGTTAGGGAGATCACATATATAGAGATTTCCCTCATAGAGGTGAAAAAGTGAGGATTTTTCACAATGTACAGGATGATACAATTGAGGACATGGGAAGAACCATACCAAGGATCTATGCAATCCTAGACAACTAGCAAGTTGAATTTCAATCTCACGTGATTGAAGTGTAAGGTAAGATCAATGATCAACCTATTTCTATTTTAATTGATTCAGGAGCTAGTGATAGTTATATAGATCTTATGTTGGTGGAAATATTTCATTTGCCAAGAAGCAAGCTTGGGAAATATTGGTTGGTTTAGCTAGCTACAGGAGCTAAAAGAAGAATTAATGAGTTGGCTAAGGAATGTCCAAAGGATATGAATGGACTGAGCATAAAGGAAGATTTGAATATCATATCGTTGTGTTCATATGATTGCCTAATTTGTATGGATTGGTTGGACAAGCATCATGTTGTCCTAGACTATTATAACAAAGCATTTATTTTCTTAGATGAGGAAGGGAACTTGAGGACAATTCAAGTTATTCCAATGGATGTAACCATCAAAGAAGTTTTACCCTTGAAGATGAAGAAAAGCTTCAGGAAACATTACCAAATATTTGCAGTGCATATGGAAGAGGAAGCTAAGGGTAAAGTGCCAAATATTGAAGACTATGTAGTCCTAAAATAATTTGAGGATGTATTTAAAGAGATACTAGGGTTTCCACCAAAGAGAGATATTGATTTATCTATTATTTTGATGCCTAGAGCAGCCCTTGTATCCAAGAATCCTTATAGGATGAGCACACCAAAGGTGAAGGAATTAAAAATGCAGTTTGATGAGATTTTGAAAAAGGGGTATATACACCCAAGTGTGTCACATTGGTGTACCCCAAGTATTATTTGTTAAGAAGAAAGATGGTACCTTGAGGTTATGGATTTACTTCAGGCAGTTGAATAAGGTGACTGTGAAGAACAAGTATCATTTTCCAAGGATAGATGATCTTTTTGATCAGATGAAAGATGGAAAGATAATATTCAAGACTGACTTCAGGCTAGGCTATCATCAGGTGAGAATCAAAGAAGAATATATCAACAATATTTCTTTCAAAACAATGTATGGCCATTGTGAGTTTACAATGGTGCCATTTGGGTTTTCAAATGCACCAGTTGTCTTTATGTGTTTGATTAATTATATTTTCATAAATTACTTGGAAAAGTTTGTCATTGTATTCTTGGTTGACATTATTATCTACTCTAATTCTGAAGAAGAGCATGAGAAACACTTGAGGATGGTGCTACAAATATTAAGGGAGCATCAGTTGTATGCAAAAATTGAGCAAGAGCTCATTTTATTAGAGACATATACATTATGTTGGGCATGTCATCTGAGAGGAAGGGATAGGAATAGATCTTGTGAAGATAAAACCCATTGAGGGATGGCCAGTACCAAGGAATGTCTCAAAGGTGAGGTCATTCATGGGACTAGTAGGTTATTATAGAAGATTTATTGAAGGTTTTTCAAAGATTACACACCCAATCACTTCTTTACAAAAGAAGGGTGTGAGATTTGAATGGACCTTTGATTCTGAACGGAGTTTTCAACACTTGAATAACTTATTGACAAGTGCACCAATATTGAGGATTGCAGATCCAAATGAAGAATTTGTTGTGTGCACTGATACATGCAAAGAAAGACTTGGAGGAGTCCTTAGTCAAAATAGGCATGTGATATGCTACGAGTCAAGAAATTTAAAAGAGCATGAGAGACACTATGACACTCACGATTTGGAATTGGCAGTCATAGTGCATGCCTTGAAGATGTGGATACACTACCTCATGGGAAAGTGATTTGAGTTGAGAACAAACCATAGTAGTCTAAAATATTTGTATGGACAACCAAATTTGAATGCAAGACAAATTAGATGGTTGGAAATGCTCAGTGAGTGTGACTTTGATATAAAGAATATAAAAGGAAAAGAGAACAAGGTGGTTGGTGCACTCAGCAAGAGGGTGCATGAGATGCATGCTTCAACCATTAGCATGTACAAATATGATTTGAAAGACAAAATTTTGGAAGCTGCAAAATCAAATCAACATTATCTAGAGATAAAGGAAAAATTACAACAAGGTAATAATCAACGGAAAATTCAAGATTATGAGCCAAGGGAGGATGGAATCCTCATGTACAGGGACATAGTTTATGTGCCTAACTCTCAGGAGTTTAAAAATATAGTGTTGAGAGAAATGCATAATGTGCCTTATGCTAGGCACTAAGGTTACCAGAAAACAATTGCATATGTCAAGAGCCAATATTTATGGCCAGGTGTGAATAAAGAGGTGGTTGAGTATCATGTCAGATGTATAGAATGTCAGAAAGTCAAGGTTGAACACAAAAATCCAGCTGGATTGCTACAACCATTGCCCATTACTGAGTGGAAATGGGAAGTGGTGCTAATTGATTTCATCACCAAGCTACCCAAAATAGAAAAGCAACATGATTCCATCATGGTGGTGGTGGAAAAGCTAACTAAATTTGCTCATTTTATTCCAATGAAATTAACTCACAAGACAACTAACATTGCATATATTTATATGAAGGAAATTGCTAGGCTTCATGGTATGCCTAAGGTAATTATTTTTGACAGAGATCTCAAGTTTACATAAAAAAATTGGAAGGGATTATTTCAAGGATTTGGGATTGTAAAATCCCTAGTTTTAATACCTATGAATTATAATGTAATTGTTTAAATGTGAATTAGGTTGGTGAGCCGATGTGTTTGGGAAAAGAAAGCATATTGATTTAATGTGGCTACGACCAAGCGATGTAATATGTGAATTGTATTCCAATGTTTTAATAATAAAAATGTGATGTCATATGATAAGGGGACATGGACAAGAGATGGAAGCTAAACTAATCCACAAGAGAGGGAAGTGTCTAGGATAATGGCCAAGAGGGTTCAAAGGGGGTGTTATCCCCTAGCTTAGGGATAACTAAGGAGATTATGTCTCGAGGCCCACAGATCCTAGACATGGAGTACTGAGAGCCAGATCGACTTGAGCATGGACCTGGAGGGCTCATTCTTTTCTTCTTCAGCGCCTCCACTTTGTCACCAGAAGTAACATCCATCACATAGGCCTGGTCCTGCAACAGAAATGGGTCTTTCTCCATCAGGTAATGAGTCTGGGTATCATGGTATGTGTCACTCTGATTCTCAAAACATTTGAATATGTGCATTTAATTAATTTTTCTTCTAACGTGTGCGTGTACCTTATGCCTTTACACTTGACCACACCTGTAGGTAATGGCAGGATGCCCTAGTAAGCTAGTTCCCATAGGGTTTGAGTTTCCACTAGGGGGATTCATAAGAGGTCATCATTTGTTCCCACCATACTTACCACTTTTCATCTTTTTCTCGCTCATCCATCCCATACACTGGTTCGAGCATTGGGTTGGCTAAATTATCAAAGGGTTGTACCTTACCTTGTGGGAAGAAAGGGCTAAAGGCCCAGAGGGTAAAAGTAGCTGGAAAAATATAAAATCCAAAAGAATCAAACCTTGAGATGCTTCGCCCAGGGATCCCGGAGAAAGAAATAAAAGGCTTCTCAGCAAGAAATAGAGGGACCCATAAAAATAATAAATCAAGACCTAGTTGGAGGATAGGGGGTCTCATCATGAGCCAACCTATTAGGTCCATGGGCATGTAGCGGTATGACACTACCATTCAGTTGGTCACCATGCCAGGGTAGTGTCTCTTGGTGGCATAGCCAAGAGAAAGGGGTTCTCATCATGAGCCAACCTTCTCATTTCTATGAAATGCTTGTGGGTAACATTGTCACCACTAGTCACCACGCCAGGGTAGTGTCCCCTAACTAGGCTCTTGAAAGAAAAAGAAATAAGAATAACATATAAAAGGCATGAATGGGATTGGAAATATTTATATCCATGACAAGGTGCAGCTCACCCTCTTCAAAGCCACCCATAGGTAAGCCATACATTTCCCTGTTATCATTGCACCCATTGCCCAAACATCCCCTACCACCTCATCAAATTACATGGCCTGGATTTGACTTCACCCAGGAACATCCCACATCCAATGAGAATTATCCCAATAGGGTGTCCTAACGTCCCCTCCAAACCTGGCTTGTAGAATTGCATAATGTCTTTGAGCACTTGTCTGGGTAAAAGGGTTTTCATGCACATGTTTAAATAACTTGATGATTAGATGTGATTGACATTGCTATGAACCCAGTAACTTATGAGCCCATGGAGGGTGTATCTGTTGATGTTGTAGGGCCACACCCGATGGACATGTACATATGGGGAGATGATTAGTTCGGACCTCCATAGGGATAAAATAACACTAGATGGATGGTGAGACCCCAACCAGTGGCAGAGATAGATGAGGGGTTTGCACCGAAGAGAGAGGAGGACGTTCCACCAGGGACAACCCGACATGCCTCGAACCAGGAGAGTCTTTCCATTTTCACCATGATGTAGGCCTTAGAAGGCCCATGACATCACCCAAGTCACCCATGACATCACCCAGGTCACCCATGACGTCACCTAGTGTTTTGGATAATTTGGAGGCAGTTGTGTGCCAAGTGGCATGTGTGGAAGGATCCTAAGGCCCAAGGAGGCCTAACGTTTTGCTCCAGGAGGCCAATGTTTCCCTAAAAGGGTCTAACATCACTCTAAAATGGCATGATGTCATCTTTACAACTTGATTTAGGGTTTATTTATGACATTTAATGTAAAAAGAGGATATTATGTGTAACTCGCCATGTCGGCCTTTTTGACCTAATTCTGGTCATTGTAAATGTATAAATAAAGGAAAAGCACTCTTATTTTGGATCATCTTTCACTCACACTTGTGAGAACTAAAATTTGCACCATATCTAGGGTTACTTGGCTGAAATTTTTGGTGCACTTGTTGAGGAATGATAAATCTTGGAGTATTTTGACAAGTTTCTTGGTGGAAGTGTTCAACTAGGGTTTTTCTTGATGATTCTTGATGTATGTAAATGATATTTCTGCAATTCTTCTTAATTGAATGGTTATAGTCTTATTTATCTTGCATTTACATTAAATATTATGAAATTGCTTGATTAAACCCTAGGAAGACTAACACATGTTATTGTCCTAGCTTTAAAATCCTTCACCTACTAGATCTTTTCAAGAAGCCAATTTTCTTGAATCATTTGCTAGGGCCTTGCCATTGCAACACCCTAGTTTTACTTGCTTCATCTTAGTTGTTTTTTCTTCATCATTGAGTTAAAGAGGGAGGAAATTCTACTAAGGCCTAGGGTTACCTACACCTTAGTAGCTAGTTTCCCCTAGGGTTTGATAGTTAGAGCCTTGGGTTACCAACACTCCATCTATTTATCCCTCTTGTCTTTGACTCTCCTACTATCATTTTACTTCAACATTTGCTTCCATATCATTGACTCCATTTACCCTAAAGCACTAGTCTAAGTCTTCTTTTGAGTGATTGATCAAAACAACCATCAAAACCTATATCGTGAGCTTCCTACCAACCATTTCTAACATTAGAATAGCCTAACTTACTAACATTATTGTTGTTGTACTAAAGTAAGCTACAACCATACTTTGCAGCATTAAAAGCTTCTAAAAGCAATAGAAAAGGTTGATTAATGCATTGCCTTCTTTGCTTCTAATAAATGCTAGTATTATGATGTTAATGGTTGATTATTCTTAGTCATTTTGAAGTTGTTTCAAGGCACTTATTGTGAAGTATTGACTCATAAATATTGTTGTTATAATTTTCTGTTTACTTCATCATTATCAACCAATTTATTTTACTAAGAAAGTTTATGGTTTTATGAAGTTCTAACCAACAAGTTGTACTTGCAATATATATAGTTTCTTGTTGCTTTGTTTCGGGTAGGTACATCTTGATATATTATTGCTTCATTGGTTATAAACACGAGACTTTCTGATTAGTGGTGACTTGTGAGAGGGGACCTTTTAATATCCATTTTGACATTGCCTTCTCAAACCCCCATGTCACCAGGGACGTCTCCCCTGGGAATACAACCCTAAATAGAAAGAGGAATCCTATTGAGGTGACAGTGATAGGATAACCTCAAGTTACACCAATTTTATTTCCTTTTACCTTCCGTCTATCAAAATACAAATTGTGTGATAACATTTTGGCGCCACTGTCAAGGAAAACTAAGTCAATATTCCTCAAATAACACTTTTTTCGGTAAGACTGATCCTCAAAAAGTCTTTACTTCACAAGCTTACCTGGCGACTCCACTGAGGGTGATTCCCTCATTCCTTTGATAATTTCAAGAAAATTGTCTGGCGACTCCACTAAGGATGAAGCCAACCATGACTTCTCAATGGGACTCAGGAAACTTCAAACGTTTAGACATGAGTAAAATATCGGGATACCCTCGACAAATGCCCCCGAAATACGAAAAATGGATCCCTAGATTCACTGGTAGTGATGGGGTTAAAGCCAACAATCACATGTATAATTTTTGGGCTTTCTTTCAACTCCACCCTATTAGTGATGATGTTGAATATTTGGAAATGAAAATTTTCTTTGCCACTCTTCATGGAAATGATAGGAAATGGTATGATGATCTCCCTATTGCTAGCATCACAT
>ML798471.1:212767-227355 GCA_009831015.1 Picea engelmannii | reverse complement strand
AAAAAAAATTCTCCGGGGGGGGGGGGGCTAGCTGCCCCCCCTCAAACCCCCCTGCACACCCAACGCAACATAGCATTCACTACCACTATTCATGCAAAGAATATAACACATACCCAACATTCTCCCACTTGTTGTTTTCTTTGCATATAGGGGGTTACAACATTACATAGTCAACAATCCAAGGAAACAATGCATGTGGATCCTCTACACTAAGAGAACTTCTCAGTGCTCACAGCTTTTGTTAATGAATTTGCAACATTCTTCAAAGTGTACACCTTCATCAAAAACACTTTCTTTTCTTCAACCATGTCTCTCACAAAGTGATATTGAATATCAATATGCTTTGTATTTGAATGATAAGTTCGGTTCTTCGCCAGAAAAATTGCACTCTGACTGTCACAATCTATCCTTATAGCTTGTTGTACCAACCCAATACCTGAACACAATATTTGTAACCATATTTCTTCCTTAATTGCATGAGTGGTTGCCATGTATTCAATTTTTGTAGTTGAAAGTGCTACTACAACCTGTCTTTTTCTCATCCAATTTATTGCTACTCCAAACAAGTTAAACACATACCCACTTGTAGATATCCTACGATCCACATCTCTAGCCTATTCTGCATCCACAAAGCCATGTATGTCCAACACTCTATCCAATCCCATTCTTCCTTGGTAGCACAATCCATAGCTAGCAGTGCCACACAAATACCTGAAAACCCTTTTTATTGTTGTCCAATGCTCCTTCTCTGGTTTTGATATATACCTTCTCAAAATTCCCACTACATGTGTAATGTCTAGTCTAGTACATACCATTGCATACATAAAACTGCCAACTACACTCGCATATGGAACAAGAGACATGTCCTTCTCCTCTTCCTGTGTCTTGGGACACTGATCCACAGATAAATTTACACCAACAAGAATAGGAACCTTGACCGGTTTACATTCCTGTATATTAAACCTATGCAATATTATCTCGACATATTTTCTCTAATTTGACCAAAGTTTCATTTTTTTTCGATCTCTTTTAATTTCCATTCCCAAAATGAAATTTGAAGCACCGAGATCCTTCATGTCAAATTTAGAGGACAACTAAGTTTTCACATTCTGGATAATATCCTTGTTGTTTCCTATTAGCAACATGTCATCCACATACAAGACCAAATAAATCAAATGATCACCAATTAATTTAAAATACACACAATGATCCTCTTTGCTTCTTTTGAAGCCAAGTCCCATCATATAAGTATCAAATTTTTTATACCACATACTTCATGATTGTTTTAAACCATACATAGACTTTTTCATCTTGCATACCAGCTCCTTCTTTCCCTTCACAACAAATCCTTCTAGTTGCTTCATATAGATTTCTTCTTCCAGATCCCCATGTAGGAATGTTGTCTTCACATCCATTTGTTCTACTTCAAAATCAAATGCAGCAACAACAGATAACATAAATATTATAGAATTTAACTTGGCAACAGGAGAAAAAATCTCACCAAAATCAATTCCCTCAACCTGGGAATAACCCTTTTCTACTAACTGAGCTTTGTATTTCTCCACTTTTCCTTCTGCATTCAACTTCTTTTTAAATACCCATTTACTACCAATGGGATTTCTTCTAGTCAGAAAATACACTAGATCCCAAGCCTCATTCTTATCCAAGGCTATCATTTCTTCATCCATGGCCTTTTTCCAGAGCTTTCCATCCTCTAAATCCACTACCTCCTTGATAGTTCTAGGATAATCATCAGTAATAGACAAATCAAAATTTAAATGGAAATCAGATGGAGCATACCTTCCCGGTAGCCTTCTTTCTCGAACCAATCTCCTCAATACTGGAGTATGAGGATCTTCTTCTTCTCAATCTTGTTCTTATATAGAGTTTGATTCATCATCCTTTAAATCAAACTCTATTTTCTCTAGTTCTTCCTTACTTGGTAGGACTGCTTGTTGAACAACATCCTTCATTTCTATAAATACCACATCTCAGCTATACACAACCTTCTTATTTTTTGGGTTCCAAAGATTATAACCTTTGAGAACATATCTATACCCAATAAAGATACACTTTTCAGCATTATTATCTAGCTTACTCATGTTTTCCTTTGGAGCATGAACATAGGCATCACAGCCAAATACCTTGAGATGTGTGAGAGAAGGTGTCTTACCAGTCCATACCTCTTGTGGATTCTTGTCATCTATCGTTGATGAGGGTGATCTGTTGACCAGGTAACATGCAGTACCCACTGCCTCTGCCCATAATTATTTCCCTAACCCAGCACCATTGAGCATGCACCTTTCTTTTTCCATCAGTGTCATGTTCATCCTTTATGCAACTCCATTATGTTGAGGTGTATATGGAGTATTCTTCTTCCTTTCTATACCGCACTTCTTACATAATTCTTCAAATTCATTCCCACATAACTCTCTGCCATTATATATTCTCAACACCTTAATTATTTTATTTGTTTGATTCTCAACAAGAGCCTTAAACTCTTTAAACCTATCAAAGACTTCAGATTTCTTCCTGAGAAAATCTATCCAAGTATTCCTCCAGAAGTCATCTATAAATGTTACATAGTACACAGATTTTCCCAATGATGGAACCAACATAGGCCCAAACACATCACTGTGAACTACCAGTAAAATTCCTTCTGACCTCGTTGCACCAAAGGGGAATCTTACCCAATTATGCTTCCCATATACACAATGTTCATAGAAATTAAAATCAAGAGAGCAGTTAGACATACCTTCAACCATACCTTTACTGTGTATTAGTCGAAGACCCTTCTTTGAAATATGCCCCAGTCTTTGATGCCACAGCATAACCTTTTCTCCAAAGATTGTAGGAGTTCTTTCTTCTTCAACTCCAATATCAAGAACAATGGAACTATTACAACCATCACTAATAGTTCTTCCCTACAGCTTATACAAAGTTCCAAACCAAACTCCCTTCAACAACATCATTTCTCCTCGAACCATCATGTAGGTTTCCTTTTCAAATATTGTTTTACCCCTGCATCGTCCATTTTTCTTACAGAAATCAAATTTATGGCCAATCCTGGGATGTGTTGAACACCAGGTAATGTTCTAATCCTTCCATGTATGAGCCTCAACTTGAATTTTCCTCGACCTATGATTTTGGTTGTCGAGTCATCACCTAGGAAAACATTACCTCCATCATACCTTTCATATTCACATAACCACTCCCTGTGGGGAGTCATATAAAAGGATGCACCTGATTCAACCAACTATGCCTCATGATATGCATGTTTTCTTGAAGAAGTCAAGTACACATCCCCTTCATCTTTATTGGAGGTAATTTTTTGTAAAAGGAGATTCTTTAGATACCTTCTTTTTCTCAACTTTGGATATACATTGCTTCTTGCAGTGCCCTTGTTTCCCACATCTCCAGCATACCTTTACAAACTTTCTGAGAGACTTATATCTTCCCTTAGACTTAGATATCCCACTTGAGGAATTAGATCTATTTCTTTCCTAGGAGTGTCCTCTTGCAAATAATGCATATGTGCTTTGTCCTTCCATGTTCTTTCATCTCATCTCCTCTGACAACAAGGATGAGACCACTTCATCAAACTTCAAGGAAGTTATATTACTACCTATGGCCATGACCAGACTATCCCACGATTATAGTAAAGAGCATCGTAAATTGATACACTTATATTCATCTAAAATTTTAATCTCAACAAATATTAACTGACTTACCATAGTTTTGAAGGTGTTCAAATTCTCTGCCACCAAGTCTCCATCTCTCATCCTCGGGTTATATAGCTTCTTTCTCAGGAATTGTTTATTTACTAGGGAATTAGACTGTTACAACTTCCCCAACTTATCCCATAAATCCTTGGTTCTATATTCCTCTGACACATTTAGTAATACTGAATTTGAGAGACACAATCAGATTGTGCTCTTCACCTTCTGATCCAACTTTTTCTAGTCATCTATTGAAGTTATTGTAGGTGCAGTACCTGGATCCACCACGACCCACTGATCTTTTTCCACCAACATATCTTCCATATTGAGCTTCCAAGGCTCAAAACTTTTCCCATTAAACTTATCGATCTCCATTTTCGAACTACTCACCATTTCATTTCACCTGAAAAATAAATACCACATATCTCCCATTGTAACAAGGCTTATCATAGTCCCGAGCCAGACCCTTGACCACAAAGGTGTCCCCCTGAATCCAACAAATCTCTAATACTAAATTTATATTTTAACCTTGTACAATATTTTACTACAAACATATTTTCAATAAAAGAACAGAAAATATACAATGGAAAATACACACATTACACAGAGATTTTTCCCCTGGAAACCCAAACTGGGAAAACCAACATATTCTATATTTATTCATAGTGATACATTTTTTACAATAAAATATACATATAGGATCCAACAACATCCAAAACCCTAACCCAATGACCTAGATTAGTCAACAACTCTAATTCATTGACTGGAAATAGAAAACCATTGGCAAAAACCATGTGCCGAAAAATTGTCCAACAATGGACACAAAAAACGAGGCAAAAATGTGACACTTTTCTCGAGGAAAAAAATTATCGGGGGCGCTACACCCAAACCCCCGCGCAGGGGGGCTATCGCTACCCTATGCACCCAACGCAACGTAGCATCGCCACCCTGCATGCCCAGTGCAACATAGCAGACACTAGGGCTAGTCGTGCAAAGAATATAACACATACCCAACACACTTGAAGTGAAATATTTTTGACACATAAAAAAAGATTAAGATTACTAATCGGGCATTTCCATTAGGCAGAAGAGCACTCTGCAGAGAGTGTTGTGTGAAAAAAGTATTTTTAGAAAGAGGACAAGATTACAACACTGAGAATTGTGTGGGTATGTTCTAGATTAATCCCAGTGCCCATTGGATAGGAAAGAGGTGTGACTCATGAAGTGTAAGAGTCATATCTGAGTGCAAAAAGAAGGGATTGTTAGATATGATCTAGCAACTCTTGTCTAAAAGTACACAGGCAAGAAAGTTTCCTCTATTATCAAAGTGTGAAGCAACAACAGAATATAGGAGCAATGGTGGAGTGTAGCATTCCATTCAGAGCCGAGTGGTCTTGAGTGGTCAAGTAGTACTTCACAATGAATCACTTAAAAATAAAAGATACTTAAAATCGAACTAAGCCATGGATGGCAAGGAGTATTAGAAAGATGACATAAAAGAAATATTTTGAAATATTGAAATGTCAATCAATGATGATGGTGTTTCAAGATCAATGTGGTAAAGGAAATGGAAGTGGATAATTAGATTACAGTGTTAATATTCAGCTAGAGTAGTGCTTGTTATAATGCTATGAATATTAAGAATTATAGCCCAAAAAGATGTTGGGATAGTATTTCTTTACATAAAGGAAGAAGTTGTGAAATGACAACACTAGTGGACCTAGTGGCTAGAAATGCATAATGGCTAAGTAAGGCTTGCCTAGAAGATGTAGAAAAAGGGCCAATGGTGCACAGTTGAGAAAAATGGCAGTGCACAGGGTAGCAAGGTTCTACAGGAATTCGGGGACAACCATCTACAATAACAATCAAATAATTTAATTAAACCTGAAATAGATATGCATTGGAGTGCATGATAGAATTGATGCATGATGCATAGAATAAAGATAGAATGCATGTGCATAAGATAGGCATGAAATATTAAATGCTTGGTGCATATTGATGTGTGTTTGTACATGTAGACATGCTTGAACCTGCTGGTGGCATAATTATAGACTAAGAGTAGTATGTTGATATATATATATATATGATGCTATGATATTTGAATAAAACTAATGATGGATTGTGTATCCAAGAAACATGATTATAGCCTGATGATATTATTGTTTATGGTATCCATCCATAAGAAGACAAAAAAGAGGATGGTGGGAATGTTGATCAAGAGATTGGAAAAAGGAGTTTGTGAGCATCTATAAAGTACTAGTTTATCAGGTAGCATCAAGTGAATTGATGACAGTCCTACATGTATGCATTTGGGGTTGTTATGACGTATAATTACTGAAAGCAATTGAGGTAAGAATCCCCTCAGTAGAATCTCAAAATTGAATTGATGTAAAGGCAAGAGGCCTTGAGTATGAAAACAATATTTATTGCTTGAATGCATTTATGGAAAACTAATTGCATACTATGTTATGTTGGTTATGAGGTCATAACTGAGTTATGTCAAGAGACATTACTCATGTTATAGCAATGAATTCCATTAGAGATGGTCATGTGTGAGCCCATGATGGGAATGGATATGGAAAGAATATAGTGCCATCCAAGAGCATAATGGTTTTCCCCTACGTAACTGAGGTCAAATGCAACCTTTTTTCCTACACTAAATAGCACTAAGGGATGATGTTCCTAGTGTTGTGTACAGGGTTGAAGAGGAAGGTATCCAAATGATCAAATGAGTTGTGGGGAAGAATTTGGATGAGGTATTGAGGCATGGGCCATGCATTCCAAAACACATGGTGAATACATGACATGAACATATGGTATTCTAGAGTCAATGCAAGGATGCATTGTGTAGATGGGGCCATGATTACTGGCACAGTGGTTTTACTTATTGTTAAAGTTTGATTGCATTATGAAAATCTTGGGTTGTTGATAATGCATATACAGTGAATGATAGTTCCATTCTAGATAATCTAATTAATGGATTAATTCTATTTTTAATGTGAATAATAGTTGGAAGTGATGGAATTTTTAGATTACTATAATTCTGAAAATCATTTCATGGACTGAATGAAAATATTGTGCATGAGATATTAACAATGTGTTTGGTTGCAAGAAAAATGATAAAAATGCAGGAAGAATAGTCTTGGATATGGCAATAATGTAAGCCCATAAGGAATACTAGTATATACTTCTACAAGAGCCAAACATAATGAGAAGAAATCTCATGCGTGGGAATTTTTATTTTCCTGTATAACCAGATTTGAGAAATTTATAATTGGAAATTGTTATGATATGCTAGCAATTTGTTTGGTTGCATGGAAATTGAGAAAATTGAAGGAAGAATGGTCTTGGATATGGAAGTGTTGTAATCCATAAGGAAGAGTGATATCTACTGCTGCAAGAGCTAAACCAGGTTGGAAATTTTATAATTAAAATTTGTATGATGATGTCTCATATTAACTATATGCATGTGATGTAGATAGGACAATTTCCACGGGATTGTAGAAGAAGCAAGTTGCCAGGCTTGCAAAAGAACCAGGTTTTCAAGACTGAAGATTGAACTCTAGTGTGAGTTACACTGTCGAAGAACCAGGTTGTCAAGCCTGAAGAGTGCACTCTTGTGTGAGTTGCACTGTAGCAACAAGGTTGATGTTGGTTATTTTATTGATATTTTTCTAGTAGTGAGTCCCTTGAGTTCCCAACGAAGATATTCCTAGCCACCAATACCAAAGAGACCATGATAAACGAATGGAAGATTCCTTGGGTTAATCCTGATAAACGAATGGCGCATCCCTTGGGTTATCCCTGATAAACTAATGGTGCATTCCTTGGTTAAGGTAGGTGTTGTACATTCTAGTTGACTCTGTCAACTAGACCCGACGATCGACTAAGAACTAGTCGGTCGACTGACGCGGTCATGAGTAGAGGTCGGTCATAGTATTTGTTAATTGACCAACCTAGGAAGTTAAGTAGTTACAACTTCCTCAAATAGGTATAAATAGACAAGCACATGAAGGCTCAAATAGCTTCATGTGAGAGGTTGTATACAATTGTGTTGTATTTTTATATCATATAATAAAGGACTGTTATTTGGGCTCTCATTACTTGTGTATGTATTTATCTATGCTTATGTGTGTGCATGTATCTCTATGATGTCTCTGTAAGGATCTATCGGTAACTCTCTCTATGTTTCCCTATATTACAACATTGTTTACATTTTTGGTAGTACTAGACTTGGGCATGTAGAAATTTACATAAATGCTAACTCTACAAGACATACGTGATTGGTGGGAGCGAAAAATTGAGAACTACATCAAAAACTATGCAAGAAGGAATAACCTCTGACTAGTTGAAGCACGGTCATGGTTCTTTTCAGAGACACATGAAAGATTCCTTGAAGCTATCCCAGAAGCATTATCTCGACACATTAACAGATCAAGTATTGCATAATCTAACTCCCGACGAGAAGTTAGGCCTAAATTTAACGAACAGAGGAAGAACAAATATGAACGATTGGCTCGAAAGAATTATTGAAGATTGTATTTCAAAACAAGCCATTGAAGATCAGACATCTCTCAACAAAATAAAAGAAAAATGTTACACCAAATTGCACAACAAATTTTTTTGCACGGTTCTGAAACTTCTTCATAAATTTCTCCTCGAAAAGGGAGTTGGTGACATCATCGAATACTGACCAAGACTAGCCACATCATTACCAAACAATAACTTCCAATAAAGAGACGAAAGTGGGATGCATTTCTTGACACAAAGTGCAAAGATACAAGAGAATCATGGGACTACTTCTTGAATAAATAAACAAGGATAACGCTACCGACTTAGAGTAAGTCAAGTCGACAATGTGGGGTCAGTTGAAATTGTGAGATGCCATACAACAATCATACTTAGTGTTTCCTGGGCCTAAATGTCGTCAAGAGGGAAGCAATCCCATAAGAAATCAACAGATATTCATAAATTAGAATGGGATAAAAGGAAACAGAAAAGAGAAGAACTTTGTAACCAGTGGAACAAAAAAAAGTCAAATAGAAAGATGTTTGGGGAGGGTTGGCCTGATAGAGAGCGTGAGCATTCTGATTCATATAGAGATCGACCAAAGTTGGTAATAGCAGCAGCCTCGGTGACACCCGATAGAAGTAGTGATGCACGACGAAACATCCATCAACTAGACAATGAACCAAAAAGTATGGACTACAAAGAATCTAGACCAACTTTACGTACTTCTCCCACACCATAAACCAACCCACGAATACGAGAATTTCTCCAACAGAGACTGCATATTGACGACCAATCTACAAGGTTATGGTATAGAACAAACGACTAGGAAAACCTACGAGATTCACTTATTGTCAAGCCAGAGAGAAATGAAGTCGAAAATATGATTATCCAAATTAAGGATCTCACCAACTCAACCCCCCTGCCACATCTAATATCAAGAGAAGAAATTAATTATAGTCAGGAAGCAACACAACCTTTGGAACAATAGTTAGTCGGATATAAATATCAAAGCTCTCAAAATGAGAATGCATTCTATATACTCAAGAAGAAACAATTGTTCATTGAGTACCATCCAATATTGGACGCAAACAAAAACCTACCAGAGGATTCGACAGCGCAGTTGAAAGTAGTCATAGCTAAAATACCAAGAAAATTGAGTATTCCTAACAAGAAAATCAAAATGGGATTCAACCACATCCTGATTTATGAAGGAGAGGAGGACCCAAAATTCCATTGGTTTATGTGTGAAAATTTTTGGGATGCGGCTGATATTACAGATGAAGACAAGAAAATGGCACAATTTAGAGCTACTCTGTGCCATCGCGCCTTAACATGGTTCATGAACTACATGGAAAATCAAACTCGCTCAAAAGAATAAATAAAGATAACTTCTCAACATTCTTTAAAATTCAAGATGTCACACATCTGGTGGCACAAAATCTAAAAGAAATAAAACAAAGATCAGGTAAGTTGGTAAGAGAATATGATAAGAGATTCAAAGATCTCCTAAGTCAAATTCTGACAACAATCGGTCAGAACTTGTTGGTCCAGCGGTATGTAGCCAGGCTACTACCAATAATATGTTCTTTTCTACGCTTATACGAGATAACCAATTGTGAATATGTGCTACAAAAAGAACAACGAGTTGAATCAGATGATGATGGCCCGTCAACTTCCTTAACGACTGAGAGACTTGAAGAGAAAATAGAACATTTGCAACAAATAATAAAAAAATTATCTATGAAATGGAATGAATTATGATGCACTACATGCCTTGGGGAAGGACATACAAAGGATAATTGTCCCCTCAACGAGCGCACACCAACATCAGACATCTACCAAATGCAAGCTCAAAAATATTGCAACAGATGTAAATGCCTAACTGATCGTAGTATACAATATTGTCCACATAATCTGAAAAATACAAAATGGTATCATATTTGTGAAGCTTCTAATCATCGAACATCAAAGTGTCATTTAAACGCTCGGAATCAGAATAATATATGAACAGTCTACCACACAGAAACTATCGATCAAGCAAACAACTATGGTCGAAGAGACGACTACTATGGTCGTGGTCAAGGTCGAGGAGGCCAACGTGGATTCGGTGGTCGAGGTCGAGGTCATGGATGACCTTATTGTTTCAATTGTTGGAAAGATGATCACATCAGCCCAGATTTCCATATAAAATATAGAATTAATCTGAAATTTTGCAATATATGCAGCATTGGAGATCACTCTTTAGAAGACTTCCCAATAGTACTCAACAAAATCATAGAAAGAAAAAATGTGAATTTACTACATGCAGTATCCAAGGAAGAGGTGATGAACTCAAAATATTTACATATTGTTACAAGGTCGGGTGCAGGACGAGATATTCACACTCCACCACAAAATTACCAAAGAAAGAAAGCTAATATATTCCCAAACCTAGACAAAGAAGAGAAGATCATGAGAGTAGCTCTTATTTTCTTCAAGAACTCCATATAAAATCAACAAAACTTGAGAAGTCAAAATGAAGACACCATCCAAGAATTTTTGCAGCTCCTAAAAGAAAAACACTCAATAGGCAGACTACTATATTTACTCAACATATTACATGACTACAAAGATAGTCAAAGACTGACCAAGGATGCAAATYACCTCTYTWATAAAAGTAAATATTRCGATCCACAAGTTGACTTGGAGATTGAGGGAATGATGGTCAATCAAGTGGTCRTTGATTTTGGTTCTCAAGTCAATATTTTTCCACGAAAAACATGGATACGAATGGGTCGACCYAGCCKAGCACCCACATTGAACTATCTTAAATTAACCGATCAAAGATTAATAGAACCAATTGTGATYCGGATTATGTAGGAACACAATGAAATATAGAAATACACATAAATSCAATGATGCAGCARAAATAAGACTTCATTTCATTAATAACAAATGACTGAAATATGCTTACAGACAGAATGGAAATAAACTAGCTAGGGCGTTGGTAGCTTATCTCTGAGAAGAKATGTGGCGGCTACTGGCCTCTGAACTGTCTTACAATGAGGCTCGAAGGCCTATTATTATTGAGAAACAATKGAAAACCCTAAACATCCAAAGACCTAACCYTAGGAGATGAAACGCTAAGACTATGGGCCTCGTTTGGGTAAGTTGGTACATCAACTTCCCGGSGACGTAACTTTGGCATATGATCTTCGTTTGACGCRTTCCATACCTCGTTAGAAAGATCTATCCGAGGAATACAACTTTTGGGTGAGMAAAAYCAATCTATGATCCATGTTGCTCCCCGTTTTCCCAAAAAATGTCGTTTAAGGCCTTAAAACGACTCTGTAAGTTCAGGACCCGAAAAACTRCTAAAAATAGTAAACTATGCGGAAACTAAAAAACTAAAAGAAGCGATGGTGGGGGTCCAAGTGGAATAGGTGGGTGGCCACCAATATCCACCTGGATCATTACTCCCCCCTTAGGAAGCAATGGTCCCCATTGCGTTGAGTTCCTCCATAAGATGAGGAAACTTCTGTTGAACTTGGTCCCTGGTGAGCCACTTGCCTTAGTGAAGGAGTTGGCCTGCTTTGACAACTCGATATAGTGGTATCCTTTGTTGTCGAGTGTGATTGATCTGTGTATCCACGATCTGATCAGTTCTGGCTTGTTCCATGTAGTATGGATTTAACTCTGTTGGTGTGAGTTGTTCTACCATGTTGGATGTGTCTAGTAGAGGTGGAAAGTAGGGTCGAAGGCGGTCCACATTGAAAACTGGGTGCAGACCAAGGAATGGTGGAATGTTGAGCTCAAAGGCATTGTCCCCTATAGCCTTGGTGAGGGTGTACGACCCATATCGGAGCGGACAAAACTTGCGGTGGGGTCCAGCGAGGCGCTCCTTTTGCAAATGTAGCCACACTTTGTCGCCCACTTGGAAGTTGTGTGGCACTCGATGTTGATCATGTCGTTGCTTGTACCTAGCATTGGCTCTGTCCAAGATGTCATGACCCTATTGGCGGATGTGTTGAATGTGCTCAATGAAGTTGTTTTCCTTGTCAGCCTCAAACTGAACATGAGTCGAATCTTCCTGAGTAGCCACAAATGGCATGGCTATGTCAATGGGACATAGTGGCTGGAATCCCAAGCCCATTTGAAAGGGATTGTGGCTGGTTGAGATATGGAGAGCTCGGTTGTAGCTGTCTTGTACATAGGGGAGGCTCTCATCCCATGTGCGTGGATGCTTTGAATTGTACATGCACATAATGTGTACGATCATCCGGTTGACAACTTCTGTCTGGCCATCAGTTTGCGGATGAAAAGTTGTGGACTTGGTGAGCTTGGTGTCCAGCATCGACTAGAGGTTGGACCAAAATGTACTGAGGAACCTGCTGTCCCGATCTGAGATGATAGGCTGTGGGATCCAAAAGTGTACCCACACTCGTTCAAAGAAGAGTTTAGCAGTGGCTTCTGTTGTGATATTCTTCTTGCAAACCATCATAATGGACATCTTCGAGAATTGGTCGACGACCACAAAAACACAGTCATTGTCATGCTTAGTAGAAGGAAGTCCTGACATGTAATCCATAGAGATGGATTCCCAAGGTCGATTGGGGGTAGGAAGAGGAGTATAGAGGCCTTGCTTCTTGATGGTCGGTTTGGCAATGGTGCAAGCAGTGCAGGACTTGATGTACTTCCCGACATCCTGTCGAAGGTTCGGCTAATAGAAATAATGGTTTTATCGACCACAAAATGACCAGCGACCCGACTGTAGTGTGCCTCCCAAATCATCTTGGCACGCTTTCTTGAAGGAACACAAAGGTGTCCTAGGTGACAAAGTAGGGCATCCTGGAGGTGAAAATTGGGAACTTGCTTACCCTCCAAGAGTGTATTGTATGTGTGACCGAATTCTGGATCACTTGTGTAGAGAAGTGGCCAATCAGAAGTCTTGTGCCCACAAGAGTTGAGCACAGTGGTTAGCACCACGATGGGTGGTCGACTAAGGCAGCCTGCAACATTATTGGTGCCACCTTTCTTGTACTTAATGTTCAAATGAAACGGTTGCATGTATGTAGACCACGTATGATGGAGATCGTTATGCAACTTCCCTTGTGTCTGTATGAACTGCAGGGGTCGATGGTCTGTGTGGATGACCGTTTCTTTTCCCAAAATGTAATGCTTCCATTGCCAACAAGCCTACACAATGGAATACATTTCTTTGTCATAAGTGGGATACTTTCGGACTGTGTCGAAAAGTGTCTCACTGTGATATGTCATTGGATTCCCATGTTGAGTAAGGACTGCCCCAATAGCATAGTCAGAGGCATCTGTCTCAATCTCAAATGGTTTTTGCAATTCTGGTAATGTGATCATTGGTGCAGAGCAGAGGTGATGCTTCAACTCCCTGAATGCCTTTTATTGAGATTCAAACCAAAATAATTTTTCTTTAGCTCCTCCCTTGGTGACTTGACTCAAGGGCCAAGTGATATGAGAGAATCCCAACACAAACCTGTGGAAGAAATTGGCAAGACCTAAAAAGATGTGGAGCTCTATTAGGGTGGTTGGGGCTGGCCAATCCCGAATGACTTGGATATTTGTTGGATCCACATGCACCCCCCGCTCATCAATAATGTATCCTAGATACTGAACCTAGGTCATGCCAAAAGTGCATTTCTCCAAATTGGCACACAACTTGTGTTGTCGCAATGTTTGGAGGACATGTCGGATGTGGTGGAGGTGCTCTTTCCAAGTCTAGCTGAAGATAAGAATGTCATCTAAGTAAACCACTACAAATGAGTTGGTGAATGGCTGCAGGATGTTGTCCATTAGCCTCATGAAGGTTGCAGGGGCATTCGTCAACCCGAAAGGCATGACCAACCATTAAAAAAGGCCCTCCTTGGATTTGAAGGCAGTCTTCCACACATCAAAGGGTTCAATTGGTACCTGGTGATACCTAGACTTCAAGTCGATCTTGCTGAAATATTTCTCCCCCTTGATTTGGTCCAAAAGGTCATCAATCTGTGGGATCGGGTACCTATTCCAGACAGTGATCTTATTCAGTGCCTGATAGTCAATGTAGAGTCTCCAAGTCCCATCCTTCTTATGCACCAACACGATTAGGCTCCCACAGGGAAATGAACTCGACCGGATCTGGCCTTTCTGCAACAGCTCCTGAATCCGCCTCTTGATTTCGTCATTCTCCAGGACAGAGCACCGATAGATGGGTCCATTGGGTAGCGACGCACCTGGGGTCAGATCGATGGGGTGCTTGACCTGACAGTGTAGAGGCACCCCTGCGGGGGAGGTGAAGATGTCCTCGTACTCCTCCATGACCTTATCCATCCGTTGTTTTCATGCATCAGAGCCCTGTCTGGAGAT
>ML798471.1:196643-206933 GCA_009831015.1 Picea engelmannii | reverse complement strand
TATGTGATTCCAACTGCTAAGGGGACATAGATAAGAAATCGGGGCTGAAATAATCCAAAAGAAAGGGAAGTGTCTAGGATAATGACCAAGAGGGGTCAAAGGGGGAAATACCCATGTATATCAATTTAACCCATTTTCCTAAATTTTCTTATTCTATACGAACCTTCCACCTTATGATTGAGTGTTCCCAAAGCCAATCATTGAATACATGTAAGAGGGTGGGTGTGAGTGGCCACATCCCATAGTTATTGGGCACATGGGGGTTGAGTACAATTAGCTTGGGGAAGAGTGTGAGTTAATAAAGGCAAGCCACAAGAGAGGAAATTTGCTTGGGTTGGGACAACAGTTTTTAGTCATTCAATTCGTTACATGGGAAGAAAGGGGAGAGAAAGAAAGAGAGCTTGGAGCTAGTGCATCCATGGAGGGAGAATTATGGAATGTGATTGGAGTGAATTGGAGCTAGAAAACTGAAGAGCCAGGTTTTCAGGCTTGAAGAGTGAAATCATGTGTGAGTTGCACTAAATTAGCAAGTGTTGTTGTTGGTTTGTTGATAGTTTTCCTAGCAACAAGTTCCCTTGAGTTCCCAGCTGAGAGATTCCTAGCTACCTGTGTGAGAGAGACCCTAATAAATGAATGGCACATTCCTTGGATTTTCCCTGATAAAAGGATGGTACATCCCTTGGGTTAACCTTAGTAAACAGATGGTACATGCCTAGGGTATCCCTGATAAACGGATGGCACATCCCTTGGGTGATCTCTTATAAGTGAATGGTGCATTCCTTGGGTTGGGAAGGTCGAGAGGAAGAGAGATGGTGGAAAAGTTGGGATAGTTGTAGGAGAATATCAGTTGGATTATGAGCTTTATGAGATGTGAGTGTACTGTGAGAGACCACCCTCTTTTGTGGACTACTAGCCTTAGCTCGGGGGTGACTGACTGTTGATATTTGGAACAGTCAATCTATGGTTGGGTGGAACGTCCGTGCCAAGTAGCTGGTTGCACGATTCTTATTTAAAGATAAGTGTTTTATCTTATACTGAGTTATTTACATGTGTTATTGTTGTGCATGAAATCCATGTAAATGAGAATGAATCATATGGTGTTGTAATGAGCAGTTTAGCCGCATTCCATGTTGATTATTATCTTGCTTTAGATGCATTTGTTTTATGGTTATAGATAGTAGCTAAATATGTTTTAAATTTGTAGTTGTAAGCAATAAGAAACTGGCTAATAGTAAAAGGATTGGTTTAGTTAGTAGAAGTTTTTTTTCATGTGTATTATGCACGTAATGTTGCTCTGTCTGGGTGGTTGGGTATGTTACAAAGTGGTATCATAGTTGATAATAAGAGAGTTTTGTGTGACGTGCCCAACCTGGGTGGATGGGTACGTTACAGGGACAAATCTGAATTTTATCACAACATATCATCCAGAAACAAATGGGAAAACAGAGAGGGTCAATCAGGTGATTGAGGATATGCTAAGAATGTATGTGACGAATAAACCATAAAAATGAGAATATTATCTACATCTAGTTGAATTTTCCTATAATAATGGGTACCAGGCATCTTTGAATATGATCCCATTTGAAGCATTATATGGAAGAAAGTGCAATACACTAGTGAGTTGGGACAACCCAGTAGACAGAGCAGTGGTTGGGCCAGAATTGCTCAGTGAAATGGAAGAAAAAATGGTGAATATAAAGAAGAATTTAAAGGATGCCCAATATAGGTAGAAAATTTATGTAGATAAAGGCAAAACTCATGAATAATTCAAAGTGGATGACCATGTGTTCTTAAAAGTGAAGGCTAAGAGAAGTTCCCTGAAGTTGGGAAATTGTTCAAAGCTAGCAGCACGTTATTGTGGACCCTTTGAAATCCTGGAAAGGATTGGTCATGTTGCATGCATGCTTGCACTGCTTTCATTCATGTGCATTCATAATGTATTCCATGTTTCTTCTCTTAAAAATTATGTACCTGATGCTAATTTATGTAATTGATTGGAATGTGATTCAGGTGTATAACGAAGGAGACTTTCGAGTTCATCTTGTTTGCATATTGGATCGGAAATTCAAGTTGCTCTGGAATCGAGCAATAGGGCTAGTAAAGGTTTAGTGGACTTGTTATGGTCCTGAAGATGAAACCTAAGAGAAAGAAGATGCCATGCAGGAGGAGTACATGTGTCTTTTTGAATATTTTTTAAGTTTTTGGGTGGTACATGTGTATAGAATGCACTGAGGACAGTGCATAAATAAGGGGGAGTGGAATGTAATACCCCTAGGACAAACCCCAATTGTAAATGTACATATAGGCAGGTGAGCCAAGATATTTTGATGCCAGAGTGCATGTGTGATTCTCGGGTCGTAGAGCCTATATGCTAAAATGCCAGTGAGCCTATCATTGTAATATGTCATCACACTCAGATTATTAATAAAAATACATCGTTGTTGCAGACCAACTAGAAAAAAAAGAGTATTGGGGACTAGAACTCCACTAGAAGGGAAAGGGGGGATAAGAGTATAAAAAGAGGGGCTAAGCCAAGGGAGCTTAAGCTCAAGGGAATATTACATTAATATTTCCTAAAGTCTAAGTTATATGATGTTTTTATCCTAAGTCCTAAGGATGGGAAATATATCATCCAAGTGGGGACAAGGTAGCTCCCAACATGACAAGTATTAAGTTGGGAACATGCATACTTAAAGTAAGAACTTAGTACATTCACTAAGGATTCAAGGATTGTTCTCTCTTTCATTCTACCATCCATCTGTCGTACCTGTACTTGGGAGATTTTGGAGTTGATTGTATCCAGTAAACCTGGGCAGTTTAAGTAGAATAAGTAGGTTGTTAGGCCTGTGTGCATTCTAAAGAAGTGAGTTGTCAGGCCCGTGAGCATTCTCTCTAGGTGATAGAATTGTTGGGAATTGTTTGCCTTGTGCGTTGGGCAATAGCTATAAATCTCTAGAACTTTTTTTCCGACCTATTGTTGAAGCCCTGGAAGGGAAGTGGAACAGTCAAAGGATTGTTGAGAAAAGAAGGGGTACACTTCTTGGGGTGGGACAGGTTGTGGGAAATGATAGGTTGTAGGCTATTTGCAGTGATTGGCACCTTGAATTAAGATTAATTTTTTGTTTGATATACCTTATCCTGGCTTAGGAAGCCTATTTCCTGGTGGAGTTTCTAGTCCCGGCTCAAGGGTGACTTACTACTGATATTTATGAGTAGCAGAGTCTATGGCTGGGAGGAAAGTTTGAGTTATGCACGCAGTTGGTGAATTATTAAAAACATAAGTGTTATTTTATCTGTGTTTTTTATGCTATTGACTGTGTGAATGCTTATATAAATTCTATATGTTTTGGTATACTTGTTTATGCATAAATTGTATGGTGTTTGCATTGCATAATGGTTTCATATGCATATGCAGAGCATGTTATTAATTAAATGGTATCAGAGACAAAAAATTTGTGTGGCATGGCCCAACTTGGGGCTAGGGATGCTACATGTTTTTTTTCCAGATAAAATATCAAATCAAGACTGAAAATGATTGTTTTGACACATACTAATTAAGAATTTTAGTGCTTATGAGGCTTGTTCTTGGGCATCAAATAAATAATTTGAAATGGATTATTCATCCAAGTTGTACAACATACCTTAATCTCCTCGTACTATACTTTTCAAAAGATTAAAGTATGTCTTAAGAGGATAACAAATATTTTTTAATACAATTAGATTATTTGATAAATTTGAACCTAATCAATATGTGTAATATCTTTAGCAAGGTTGTTGGATCTTTGTGCAATTCAAGTTGGATGTTGTTAAACGCAACAAACAATGAGATTTTTAGTTGCAACTAGGACATGAGTTTGAAGATAAACTCTTATTTCAATGACAAATTTACAATACTTTTTATAATGTTGAAAATAGTGGAAACTCCTCCAACCTTGTCTTACTTGTCCATCCTAAATTCATTTCAACATTCTAACTTATTTCACTTTATTTAAATATTTATAAATTTATTATACAATAACAGAAGTAATAATAATACTTTGGGGAAGACTTCAATTTTTTTATTATGGACATTGCTTTCCTCTTTCTCCCATTTTGTGTTGCTTATACGTAGCTTCCAAGATTCAAGTACATTTAGTGTCAACATACCTCACATTGTTTCTTTAAAAAAAAAACACTTGGAAAGGATTTTATTTGAAATCTGACATTTTTTTCAAAACTTAAAAGAATAAAAATTGAATAAAATAGAGAAGAATCTAATGTATGTTGTGTCATTGAAATTAGACGTGGTTACTTTGAAATTTTGTAAGAATTTTATACGAATAAAGTTAGCATGATACAAGTTGAAAATTCAATATATAACAAGTGTTACATGGCAGCGCAGTCCCTACCGGGATGGGGCTGGAATGCATTGGAAAATGGTGTTGGTAAATGCTGGAAACGATGGTCTATGATAAAGGAAGATAGATTTACAACATCAGATGAACATATGCATCAGTTTCTAGAGTGCCTCATATTTCAGAGCGAAATAGATATGTATAACATAGATGCTTATAATCATAGTCACATGATCATATGAACATATGTATCAGTTTCTAGATTGCATAGCAGTTTATCTCAGATTTCAGAGTGAAATAGATATGTATAATAGAGATGTGTATAATCATAGCCATTGATATGTACATCTAAAATTCATTCTATTGTGTTCTCCTTTTACTTATTCTTTTGAACAAAAAATGTTGCAAACTGTAGCAAGTGCTTTGCTTTTACTGTGTTCTTCTTTTACTTATGATAACATTTTCCAGATGTTGTCTATTTGCAGCTTTTGAAAGATTGTCTTGTCAGATCGACTACTCGTTGTTGGCAATATTTTTTATTGAATTTATTATAATGTTATCCAATAGAACTTGTATTCTTTGTAATACATCTATGTAGATAAAAGAGATTGCTTACTATGTTTACAACTTTTGAAAGATTGTCTTGTCACATCGACTACTCGTTGTTGGCAAAATTTTTCCAATAAAACTTGTATTATTTGTAATACATCTATGCAGAGAAAATAGATTTCTTGTAATTGCATGTATTCAACACCAACAGTATCTAGCGTCACTCGGACTTCCTACAAGAATATTTTCACTTTATGAACATAGTGATTCCATAATAGTAGCCTCTCATCCACAGGCTTCCATCCAAGTACCAGTTTCACAATGAAGGCATCGATGAAGTATCTAGAGACAAATATTTAGAGGAGAGACATGAAACAACATTCTTTATTGTCCCCTGGTCTAAGCATGATAGATGTTGGAAGGAAAGGATGAAAATAGTTACTTTGCATACAATCTTTGGGGCCCTGCAACCAGACATTTTTCGATGAATGCCTTTGTTTTTGGGTCTTTTATTTTATTCAATAAGCAGGATTTATACCCTGAATAAGGCATCCAAATAATCATTTATTCTTGAGCATATCCACAAAGGAACTGTTGAGTAAACATTAATCAAACATTTACATAAATTCTAAGGGGAATAAAAATGAAAACAAAATGAATATTCAAAGGAGGGACATGAAACAACATTTTTTTTGTCTCCTGGTGTGGGCATGACAGATGTTGAGGGTTGGGTGCAATCTATGAACTATTTATACCCATCACATTGAAGGAAAGGATGCAAAAAAAGTTTCTTTGCAGGAAAAGGTCAATATTTCAGACCACCCGGGCTTTATACCTTGAAGAAGGAAGCCAAATAATCATGTTATTCTTGAGCATATTCACAAAGGAACTGTTGAGTAAACATTAATCAAACAGTTACATAAATTCTAAGAGAACTATAAATGAAAATGAGATAACAATGAGATAACAGGAAAAGAACTTACGGATGTCACTTTTCTATAAAGTATCTCCATCAGTATTCACAAATGAATATTCAGAGGAGGGACATGAAACAACATTTTTTCTAGTCTCTTGGTATGGGCATGACAGATGTTGAGGTTGGGTGCAGTCTGTGCGGAAGGAGAGGATGCAACAAAATCTCCTTTATAGGAAATCTCTATTTCATTATTGGTGCTAGCTTGTGAGACAAATTGGAATTGTGATGTTGAGACAAATGCGCATAACATCTTGTAAGAATATTGAATGGAGAAGTGTGAGGTGGATTTTCAAAGCCCATTCTATCATGGATTCAACAATCTTATGTGTTTCCAGTCTACTTTGTCATAGAGACAGATCAGACTGTTTTGTTTCTTATCAACGCATGATATGACAACCTGTAAAGTCAATGGCAAGTTACAACCATTTTACAAAAATAAGTTGGAAGAGAAGGATGAGTTAGAATAATACAAAAGAACTTGCTCGACGCACCTTTTTTTTTGGTTCAGCCGATATGCAGTATGACACTTTCCTCATTTAATGTAAATTTTTATGTGCGTGACAGTTGCGTAGCATGTAGACAATGTTTGCCTTTTTCTGTAGGTATATTTCATATGGAAATTCCATCAAGCCAGGAAGCACATCTTGTAATACAGGTTGTCTAATTGTACAATGAACAATTGTGTTGTTGAGGGTTCAGATAACAACGTTGAGGAAATTTCTATATATGTAATGGAATTTCTGATTGCATCGTAGACAGTTAATTGTGCCATCATTTATGAACGCAGAGGTAGAAGCAGGAGAGTTACATCTGGCACATACAGGATCAAAGGGGGTCGAGTATGCATTTGTTGTTGCCAATACACCCTCAACCTTCATACATGATAATAGTAGTTAATATATCGAACAATATAATATATATGTGTACAACAACAAAAAATTGTACAAAAATTGTTTAAGCCAAGTTTTATGTGCAAATTGTGGATGGATTTGTATATGTATACATACAAAAGTTGTGGAGCTAGTTAGTTTCTTGAGATCATGTACTATGTTTGTTCGCAATTATGTTACAAATGTTGATTGGGTTGTGTGAAAGATCCTTTCTTTCACATATCTTTTCTTGGTTATATTTTTGAAGAGCATTATTGGAAATTTCCCTTTCTGCAATTGATGTTCCATTGAGGAAAAAAATGTGTGTAGGTGTTGAACAATTGTAACTGCAACATGGAACAGTATAATAGTTGTGTAAGATGACTGAGATATATAAGCATGCGAGAGTAAAGGACAAAACTGGGTATGGAGAATGGTATTGTTGCCTTGTCGTTGTCTGAATTTCCATCTTCTATATGGAGAATGTGTTGTGAGCCAACTTTTCTCACAAGTGTGACAGTTGTGCCAATGGTTCCAATTGGGTAAATTTCTTTTCTCTCTGTAAATCAGTTGATTGTTGTGTCTGGTATGAAACGATATTATGAGAAAACCACGGGAACTTTTTCCACAACACTTGTTTCATTGAGTGATATAATCTAATAACAATCACCACGGTCATATACTGTTTTCGGCAATATATTAAAATTTGTAATGGATATCCCATTATCGGGAAGAATATTTTTTGCATGTTTCTAGACAATTTGTGCAGGGATAGTCAGTGTGGTCGTCATCATGGCTTTGTTTTTTGTCATGTCAGAGCGGACAATGTGTCTAGTTTTGTTTTCCTTATCTAAGAAAGTGTTGTAAACGACCATTATGTCTTTGACGAACACTTGTCCAGTCCTGTGGTTGTTCAAGTCTTCTATTGATATTATATTGGGTGGTGTAACTCTAGGCCTGTTAACATTTTTTAATAGGAAAAGTGATGTGAAGGGAACTTTGTATCCCTTTTTTTTTCATGGATGTACAAGTAGATGCATAATTTGGATGAATTGTGTTGGTTAGAGTTTTGTAACCATACCTCTTAAGCTGGGGAACTTGCACTGTACTAGGCACCTCACTTGTACTCACTGATACTTCTTGTGAACTGAAAAGCAAGTGTTTTAGATGACATCAACATATTTACCATGGAATATATGAATAAATAATTGAGGATATTTGTTTCCTAAACGTAGTAGGAGCATAATTTATGAATCTTTACCTTTGGGCTTGTCGTTCTATTGATGTTTGCGACAATTGAGTACTCATGGTTGTGTCGCTTGTCCAAATTTTTCTAATGTAAACAGGTTGACATTGAATATGTAAAAAGAAACTTAATTTGCAATATATTATATATTTCTTTCACATCATAGGGAAAGAAAATGTTGAGACATTAGGGCATAGGTGAGAGATGTACATCATATAAGAACATGAGGACATCTATGGAATGTAAATACGACAACAAGTAAATAAGCATGTGCATTGTATGTTGTTCATAATCGTTATGGATGTACATTAAGCACATGCATTGTGTTTTCTTTAGAATCACTATGGGTGTACCTTTTGGAAGATTGTAGTTCAAGTTCCTCTACTGTGGCACATAAGACTTCATCCTCTTATTCAATTAGTCTATTTCTTTCAATGTAGTAGTGCAGAAAATACTGTAGACATGAAGGTAAGTTGGTATGTAGGAAGATATGTAGTATCTACATATAATAAATGAGGTACAAAGCAGTAGAATAAAAAATACATACAACAAATGAGATACAAAGTAATGGAGTAGAAAATAAGGGTAGAAGCATGCACCTTTGTATGTCTTATTCTACATTTATGGTTAAGAATTCTTCCTCTTGTCCAATTATTCTATTTGTTTCAATGTGGAAATGCACAAAATACAATGGACATGAAGGTAAGTTGGTATGTAGGGAAAACAAGCAATATATGCATATAGTAAATGAGATTCAAAGGAATAGAGTAAAAAATAGAGTTAGAAGCATGTACCTTTTTATTTCTTCATCCATGTTTGTGGTTATATAGAGTCTTTTTTGTCCAAAATCTATTACAAACCATAAAATATTAAGTTGGATGATGGCATTTGAATGATTTTCTTTTGTGCAACAAAGTATCCAAATATGCGTCGAGACATGGAAATATAATTTTGTAATATGCTTGATGTATATTTCATAATTCAAGTACAAGACAAATTGTATCGTGGTTAGTCTAGTATGTGTTTAAGATAAAGAGTTTGTATTGTGCAATGGACACATTTTACCATACATGGTCAATAAGTGGGGTTTGTACATCGTTTATCTTACCCAAAAGAAAGCGGAGATTGTAATTGCACATGCAGTTTTCCAACTTTTTGTTCTGGCATTATTTTGTAGCATGTCAACATTGAAGTCTCCTAGAATGATAATGGTTTCGTTCAGATGTAAATGGATTTGAGTATCAACAGACCTATTGACAGGTTTCATTAGTCTTAAACTCAATGAATCCTACAGAGGGAATTGTGAGGTATTTCTTAAAAGATGTGTTGCTATTATTCATGGATTACACTAGTGTTTTTTTAAACATTTTGTGGGGCATTAGTACTCAGACATGCACTCGATCAAGGGAAGCACAATGTTAGACTATGCGACAATGACAGAAAATGGATGGATGTCTGGAATAATTATGGATATCAAATCTTGGGGCCAACCTATGTTGTGGCTTGTCAACTTCGCCAAATGCTCTGAAAAAAACTTGAAAAAGGCCAAAAACTCTTTGCTACTAACCAAGACCAAAATGGTTCTGATACTTAGATGCCTAAACAAATTTGTACAATGTAGGAAGTGAGATCAGAGATTGACCCGGTCTCTTATAGATCAGCTTGTTGTTGGTGCTACACATTTTTGGTGTAGTTGCAAGTTCTATTCCAGTATTTGTGCTCATTTTATGGGATACGCCAAACTACTAAATCTCAAGAAATCTATTAGTCATTGATAATCTCGAGAGATACTCATTTAAACGCCAAATCTATATCACAAAAAGACTAATAATTGGCATGCTTTTTAGAAAGGATGACTTCCTTTGATATATAAGGGTGTATGAATAAATGCATTTAGACTAAATATATATTTAAGAAATATATGTAAAGAGGAGCTCCTCAAGCTGGATGTTTTCGAATTGACACTATGTGTAATGCCCATTTCTATATCTTCTATGAAACTATCCTTTCTTTCCGTGAAAAAACCATGTTGATTGATGAATAGGCCCATAAATATCTTTATATCAAATTAAAGAACACCTATATCCCATTACATCGAGTGAATTTTTTTTTTAAAGAGTATTTTGTAGCATTTTACATTTCATAATTGATATTATTTGAATTGTGATTTCTTCATAGTAATAAAGAAGGTTTTGCTATTTTATTTTTTGGATTTATTTTAATAATATATCTGATGCTTTCAATTATAATTTAATTGAATTTACCCATACATAAATTTAAATATAAAACAGTTAAAGTACTCTAAGCATAAAAAAA
>ML798471.1:177623-192032 GCA_009831015.1 Picea engelmannii | reverse complement strand
TATGTTATAATTATAACTATGTTATATTATAGCATAGTTATAATTATAACTATGTTATAATATAACATAGTTATAATTATAACTATGTTATAATATAACAGTGTTATATTATAACAGTGTTATAATACATTATTCTTTTGTATAACATTTGGATATTTACCGATAAAACCTAGCGCTGCAACTGAGCTCCTGGTTCTCCCGAAGGTCGTTGGCCGGCGTCTCCTATCGTTGTAGCTCTCCAATGGCGGCCCCTTCGTCTCCAAAGCTCGGTGGCGCTGGTAAGGCCGCGGCAATGGCTGCGGGCCTCCTCTCCCGCCCTCCTTCGCCGAAGTAGCAGTTTTCTTTGGCGACCCATCACGGTAGCGCCTCTCCTGGAAAGGCCGCGGCAATGGCTGCGCGCCTCCCTCCCTCGGTCGCGACCTCCTCCAGTTGGCCGACTTCTCTGGCAGGTGAATCCCCGGGAGCTCCGTCGGCAGTTCCAGTGCCGACCCTATCCTTCAAAGAGGTGGCTTCGCGTCAAGGGTTTCTCTCCGACCTGCATGCATCGGTCCCGAAGGTTGCATCTCTCCAAGGTCACCCCTCCAGGCTGCATGCAGTAGTTCCTGAAGCTCCAGCAGTTTCCATTCCAATGTCGCAAGAGGCCTTAACTCATGCTCGTCATTACAGCAAGCATGCTCTGGTTTGCAGATTCAATGGATTTTGGCCCTCTCTTCCAGATTTAATCTCATGGATCTCCACCGAATGGTGCCCGCTCTTAGATGGAGAAGTCATCCCCTGCCCTTGTGCAAAAGGGTTTTTTGTGATAGTTTTTGATTCTACAAGTGACAGAGATAAAGTGTTTAACTCCGGGCCATGGTTCTGGGGCAGAGCAGGCCTGTCCATGCAACTCTGGACCCCTGCCTTCGACCCCTCCACGGATTGTATCTCTTCAGCCCTAGTCTGGGTGAGACTTTCGTATTTTCCCTTGCACTTCTAGGGAGATGAAACTCTTCATTCGATTGGCAATGGACTCGGCAAGTTCCTCTGCAGAAGTCCGGACTCCAAGCCAGCCCGCTCCACCTTCGCCTGAATCTGTGTGGAAATGGATTTCTCCAAAGGTTTCCCAGCTGAAATTATTCTTCAAGGTAAGGACTACTCAAGGACCCAAAAAATCGACTATGAGAATCTCAACTTCAGGTGTAGGAACTGCTTCGAAACGGGGCACTTAGCCCGTAACTGTGGAAAACCACTAGGGAAAAAAAGGTCGTCCAAGCCCACTTGGTGGAAGGGGGTACCAGCGGAACTACGTTTTGAAAGTAAGACCCTTGAAGCGGCAGAAGAGGCAGAAGCTGAAGATGAAATCAAACCCCCTTCTAAGGGGGAAGCAGAAGACTCTCCCAAGTTGCCCAACTAGCAAGATCCCCTGGCCTCAAGCTAGGCAGACTTAGCTGATATGGAAGACGCTTTAGGCCCGACGGAAGGCCAAGTTAAGGACCAGAGCAATGAATGGCAAACAGTGTCAAAGAGGAAAAAAAACACCCACCCTAGAAGTGATGTAATAACGCGAAGTCGTTCAGGCAGGCTGAAATAGTCTTTGTGTTCATGAACTAGTACTGAGTTAGGACCTTTAGGTTTATGCTTTCAAGTTTACAAGCAACTCTCTATCGGTGTATTGAACCCGAATGGCATGTCCACTGTTATTAATACAAAGCTCCTCTAACCGTTTCTGTCAAAAAAAAAAAAAAAAACAGTGTTATAATACATTAGTTTATGTTTATTTTTAGATTTTTGTGAATTTTTTTGTGTAAATTTTAATTTTTTAATGTTTTTGATATAATTTTTTTATTTTTTTTTAGTTTTAATGTTTTTCAACTTATTTTGTTAATTTTTATTAAAAAAAAAAATTATAATATATTACTAATATAAAAATGTTATAATATAGTTATATTATAACATAGTTATATAACTATGTTATATAGTTATTATTATAACTATGTTATTATTATAACTATGTTATGATATAACATAGTTTTTATAATAACTATATAACTGTGTTATATTATAACATAGTTATTATAATAATTATGTTATATTATAACATAGTTATTATAATAATTATGTTATTATACAATGTGTTATATTATAACATAGTTATTATAATAATTATGTTATATTATAACATAGTTATTATAATAATTATGTTATTATACAACATAGTTATTATAATTATAACTATGTTATAATATAACATTGTTATAATATAACACATTACTTTATATTTATTTTTAGATTTTTGTGAATATTTTTTTGTGTAAATTTTATTTTTTTAACGTTTTTATATAATTTATTTATTTATTTTTATTTTTTTAAGTTTTAATGTTTTTCAACTTATTTTTGTTAATTTTGTATTAAATTTTTTATTTTAAGTTTCTTAATTTGGGTTTTTTTTCATATGTTTTTAAAAAAAATTAGGGTTTTTTCAACTTTTAAAAGTTTTTTTTGGGTTATAAATATTTTTTTTTACTTTTTTTTAAATTTTTTTAAAATGTGTTAAAAATGATATTTTCCACTATATTTAAAATCTATGGAACCATAACTTAATTAAGGAAGGATAATTATATGAAAAATCTTAATTTCAAAAAAATAAATGGTGTACAACGTTTTTAACATTGGATGAAACATGGAAATATGATTAAAAACACGATTGAATAAAAATAAAATAGAAAAGTTTGAAAAAAAAGATGAAAATACATGGTTGAGAAAATAAAAATAAAAATTGAAAATTTTGAAAATAACTGAAAAAACGAGCATTTAAAAAAACAAAGTCAAAACCTTATGTATCAGAAAATTTAAAATATCAAAAAACCGCCTAAAAATGGATGAGGGTGCTACCGATAGCACCATTTTTAAAAACGAGGTAAAAAACTTGACCCCCCAAAAAACGAGAACTCTGTAGAGTTCTCGTTAAGTTGGTAACTATGTTTTTGGTAAAGAAATTACTTTTGAATGACAATGCAATAGCGTCGGTTAAAGTGTGAACACACCACTGGGCTTATACACTCTATTGTTATGAGTGCAGATCCGATGTTGTATCACATAAACTATTCAATTAACCAAGTGAGTCTATTGTTTCATTTGTTTCTATTGATTCTTTTGAGTATGATCTTTATCTTGAGTTTGATCCAGTCGAAGGACCACTAGTAGCATCATATAGCAAAGCATAGGTGGAAGCACCAATTGAAATGGCATAACCAAGGCAGGCAACAAGAGTTTTGTTATTAGTGGAAAAGGTGGAAGGAATCATTCTTATCTTTGAAATTTATGGAGGCACACTCATTGTAGAAGATTACTAAATACCATGTTGTCATTTAGACAGAATAGCATGTTTCCATTCAGACAGAGAGTTGTTCAAGTAGCCAACCGATAGAGAATATTGGGCTTGGGGAGGACGAATCGATGCATGTGTATAAGCATAGCTTGCAGTAAGCAAGTTATGGTTCTCCGGTAAGCTCAGCCCCAAATAATAGAAATGTGGAGCTACCCTATTATTATTTAAGGGAAATGCAATTCGTCATCTTATGGGGTTCATCCCTTAGAGTAGTATCGGACCTCCTTATACCCATGATTGGTTTGGGGTCTGTTATAGCCCTAAAATGCTCTACCTATGCATACATGGCATTTGCCTTTTTACTTACACCATTTTCCAAATTACTGTTGAGGATCTCTCTTTAAAAAACCATTTTTTGGAGCATGTATGCGCCCAACTACACTACTTCCCATGTACCCACGCATGTTGCATACTAGACAGTCTGCGTACATATGCAGGCTACATGCTAATCAACATGCGTTTACCTCCAAAAGTTGCAAGGAATTCAACAAAGTTTACAGGCTATCGAGGGTTTCCCAACCATTTTACCCATTGTCGCCTGTCCCCAAACTGAATAACCATCTTTTTGTCATATAAAAAGAGGTCTTGGGGTCCCATTCCATAATCAATCAAGAGAACAAAGAAACTCTGCCAAAATCCCTTCCCCTTCTAGCCCAAGCCTTTCAGCCCTTTCTGAGATTTGGCCTCAGCATTACCCTTCAGCCTTTTCTCTCTATGCAATCCCTTCCCTTTCCCCAAAGAGATCAGTTGATTGTGAGAGACAACACAGGAATGTTGAACTTTGACCAATAGTAAGAGGAGCCCAGACCGGGTTCACAGAGTGTCTGTCGATGAGAAGGTTGTAATCTTGTAATCTTCAGTTTAAATAAAAGAGTTATTTTCTTGTCCCAACACACTGCATCTTAATATCTTTATTGATTAAATGCATCTATGTTATATCTGAACGTTAACATCGATCAATAGAGCTTGTATATTTGTAGCATTGTTTGTCTAAGTGTTCTTGCAGATCATCTTTGGGAGGAGACCCGCAGATTAGGAAGCTACAAAGTTGAAGGAAGTCTACATCAGACATTAATGCCTAAGGTACACTTACCAATATTCATTCTTCTCTTTTGTCTTGTTGTCGAGATAGTTTGAGATAGTTTAGGATTAGGGTTGTCTTTTAAGGGAAGTCAGTTCTCTGCCTATATTTTGACCCAGTGTAGTAATAGGGGGATTTTCCCCGCTAGCAAAATTGGCGACTCCACTAGGGAAGATATTGTAATGTATTTATGCCATCGGTTGCTCTTTTGACCTCACACATTAGGGGGCATATGTTATAGCCCTAAAATTCCCTACCTATGCATACATGGCATTTGCCTTTTTACTTACACTATTTTCCAAATTACTGTGGAGGATCTCTCTTTAAAAAACCATTTTTTGAAGCATGTACACGCCATGTTGCACTAATTCCCATGTACACATGCATGTTGCATACTAGACAACCTGCATACATACGCAGGTTGCACTAAACAACCTACGTTTACCTCCAAAAATTGCAAGGAATTCAGCGGAGTTTACGGGCTATCAAGGGTTTCCCAATGGGCTATCAAGGGTTTCCCAACCATTTTACCCATTGTATCCCTTCCCCAAACCGAATAACCATATTTTTGTTATATAAAAAGAGGTATTGGGGTCCCATTCCATAATCAATCAAGAGAACAAAGAAACTCAGCCAAAATCTCTTCCCCTTCTAGCCCAAGACTTGAAGCCCTTTCTGAGATTTGGCCACAACATTCCCCTTCAGTGCTTTCTCTTTATGAAATCCCTTCCCTTTCCCCAAAGAGATCAGTTGATTGTGAGAGGCAACACGGGAATTATGCACTTGGAGCAGCAGTAAGAGGATCCCAGACCTAGTTCGCGGAGCGTTTTCCGATGAGAAGGTTGTAATCTTGTAATCTTCAGTTTGAATAAAAGAGTTATTTTCCTATCCCAACACATTGCGTCTTAATATATTTATTGATTAAATGCATCTATGTTATATTTGAACGATCACATTGATAAACAGAGCTTGTATATTTGTAGCATTGTTTGTCTAAGTGTTCTTTAAGTTCATCTTTGGGAGGAAACCCACAACTTAGGAAGCTATAAAGTTGAAGGAAGTCTACATCGAACGTTAAGGCCTAAGGTATTGATCCGGATTATTTTTGGAACGAAATGAAAGAAGAGATATTACAATGAAGTACTAATTAAAATTTCCAGAAACATAGAAATACAACAATACTTGATTTCTATTAATAAAAGAATTGTAAAGGGACTATAAAAATACAGAGTGTAAGACTCGCTAGAACAGTGGCAGATTTATCTCTGAGAAGAGATGTGACGGCTACGCTCATTCGCAAAAAGATGTTTACAATGAGGCTTTGAAGGCCTTTTTATGATAAACATGAATGTCAAAACCCTAGACATCCACAAACCTAACCCTAGGAGATGAAACGTCAAAATTCATGTGGGCCCTGTTTGGGTAAGTTAGTACATTAACTTCCCGAGGTCGTAACTTTTGCATACAATCTCTGTTTTAGGCGCTTGATAGCCCATTGGAAAGGTGTTTTCGAGAACTACGCATTATGCCATCAAACTTTGAATATGTCTATAGTTTGACTGTGGCATGCCAAAAAAAAACTATTTAGGGCCCCAAAACATCCCTAGAAGTACAGAAAGATGTACTGACATGAAAACTTCCAAAATAAGCCAGTTGGATTAGGTGGGCAGCCACCAGTCTCCACCTAGAAGATGTGTAGGTGTCCATACAGCCCAGAAGTGTAGAACCCACAATTACAAGGAAGTACAGAAGAATGTATTGAAATAAAAACTAACAAGAGGAGCCAATTTGAATAGGTGGGTGGCCACCAATATCCACCTAGATCAGTCCTCCCCCCTTAGGAAGCAATGGTCTCCATTGCGTTGAGTGCCAAGGAAAGAGGGGAAAGTGTTTTCTGAATCTGAATCGTGGTGAGTTGTGTGCCTTGTTGGAGAGGTTGTGCTTCTTGGTATGTGGAAGACTGTCACAAACCTGTTGTTGGCGGGATTGAATCTGTTCCACCATCATGTTGTCTATGCTATTGAAGGGATATTGTGTGGGCACCATTGTAGGTGAAGAACCAATATCTTCTTTCTCTTCTACAATCTACTTATGTTGGATAGATTGTGTTGAGGCTGTAGTGGTTGTAGTGGCATTATGTGCATCCTTTAAAAAGACTGTGAAGAGGATGAATTTTGTAGTATGAGAGATTACCTTGCGGCATTGTTTTGGTGGAACAGTAGTCAGAACTACCTCTGGTATACTATAAAGCTGACCTCCCAGAGTAATAATGACACTACGGGGTCTAGACTCATAGATAGCATGATGTTTCCACGTATATGGTTGGCCCAAAACAACATCATAGACATCAAGAGGGGTAACATCACACACTACCTCATCCTTGAAGGGTTGGATGCCATAGGACATGCGACACTGCTGAATGACACAGAGATCTCGTCCCCAGTGAAGCCACCCAATGTTGTATGGTTGTAGGTGTGGTGTTGTCGAAAACCCCAACTGTTTGATGACCTTAGTTGAGATGAGGTTCTTCTAGCTGTCGTTATCAATAATGAAATGCAATGGGGTCCCCTTCAACCACATCTGTGAATGGAAGAGGCGCTCCCCCTCTTTAGGATCTGTTGGTTCTTCTGGTTGAATTGTTGTGGTCATGACAGTAGTAGTAGGGTATGCGTCGATGATCTGTCTATTTTCAATATTTTCTGGATTGGATTATGAATCAGGGTTCAGCTCTGTGTCTTTGACCTTGACCACCAATAACTGTTTCGAGCGACATTCATCGGTGTTGTGTCAAGGGCTTTTGTGGAAGCCACACCAGTTCCCAGTGTCATTCTTCCTCTCTCCTTTACCCTTCTTGTTATGTGTCTTGGACTGGTTGTCTAGAGGTTGTTGGTTAGGGCCACCTTTACCATGCTTTGGTTGTTGTGGATTTGCATACCTGAATTCTCATTTGTTCTGGTGCCTAAATTTTTGCTCAATTTTGACAACATATCCATAGGAAACTCTCAACGATGAGATGTTTAGGAAATCCATTTCGATTTGGATGTACCTGTGCAGATCCCCATGGTATTTTAGAACCAGATGTCGCTCAGAGTATTTGATACCTAGCTTGGTGCCCAAGGTATGGAAATTATTTCTGAACTACAACTTTGTTTGGATCTTCTCTTTCCATAGTGTGGTCCATCTCATATATTGGTCTTCGTAGTTATCAACAAAATAGTAATGTTCCTTGAAAACATACACAAAAAAACCCCAATTGGGCTCAGCCCCATATATTCCAAATTCATGTGGAACTTTGCTCCTAGTAAGTTTCCCACCAATGTTTCACATGGGGGAGAGCCTTGAGGAGTGCAAAGGTGATCTTTTCCCTGTCGGAAAAATTTTGAACAGAGAAATAACCTTCTAATAGATTTAAACATTTTTCTAGGGCATCTGCATCTATCTGACCTTCAAATATGGGAATCTCAAAATTAACTTGTACCTTGAAGCGAGAGGTTCCTCCAAAATTTCCCATCAATGAAGATGTGTTTGTTTCTATCGACAAACGTTGAAAGTTGTGTGAAAAAATCTCCATCATTTCATCCCTATGTCATGCGAGAGCTTGCTCAAGCAAAAGGTTAATAAAATCTTTTGCTCCATCATTTTTCTTTTCTACTGTCATCGAGGGTTTCTTGGGCGTACGAGAGTGATTGTCCTCAAGAGAGACAAGCTCGAGACCCAACTGGCTATACTCGGACCTCATCGGGGACATGCACTGAAAATGGATCAAGAGCATCCTTCTCTTATACCATTGATCCGGATTATTTTCGGAACGAAATGAAAGCAGAAATATTACAATGAAGTACTCATAAAAAATTTCATAAACAGAGAAATACAACAATACTTGATTTCTATCAATGAAAGAATTGTAAAGAGACTATAAAAATACAAAGTGCAAGACTCGCTAGAATGGTGGTAGCTTTATCTCTGAGAAGAGATGTGACGGTTGTGCTCATTTGAAAGAAGATGATTACAATGAGAATCTGAAGTCTTTTTTATGATAAACATGAATAACAAAACCCTAGACATCCAAAAACCCAACCCTGGGAGATGAAACGCAAAAAGTCATGTGGGCCCCATTTGGGTAAGTTAGTACATTAACTTCCTGGGGTCAGATCTTTTACATACGATCTCCTTTTTAGACATGTGATAGTCCGTTGGAAGGGTATTTTCAAGAACTAGGCATTATGCCATCAAACTTTGACTTCGTCTACATTTTGAGTGTGGCACACCAAAAAAACATTGTTTAGGGCCCCAAAACGGCCCTAGAAGTACAGAAAGATGTATTGACATGAAAACTTCTAAAATAAGCCAATTGGATTAGATGGGAGGCCACCAGTCTCCACCTAGAATATGTGTAGGGCTTCAGACAGCCCCATAAGTGTAGAATCCACAATTACAAATAAGTACATAAGAACGTGTTGAACTAAAAACTGACAAGGGGAGCCAATTGGAATAGGTGGGTGGCCACCAATATCCACTTGGATCAAGTACACTTACCAATCTTCCTTATTCTCTTTTTTCTTATTGTCCATATAGTTTGGGATAGTTTAGTATTACGGTTGTCTTTTAAGGGAAGTCAGTGCTTTGCCTATATTTTGACCCTATATAGTAATAGGGGGATTTTCCCCGCTAGCAGGGCCAGTGAATAAGATATATGTTATTGCAATCCCAACTTGAATATGTTTCACCCCAACCCTTCTCACCTGAACCCATTTTCAAATTCCCAAATAAAGGATGGGTATACTTCCATATTCGATATTGTTTCCATGATATATAGTTTTTTTTATGTCAATTAGCGTTGACTGTTCCAACATAATTTGTATGGTTTGCTTATGCTATTGCAAATTGTTGTTGGCATTATAATTATATATTTATTGATGTGTATCTCCATCTTATCATATCATATGTGTGTATTTACTTGCAGATTAATAGGGATTTAGAGAGACACTAGGGAGAATATGGATATATTGATGTCGAGCAGCTTAGAATGCAAAGTTGCATATCTACCTGATCATTGTCCTATTTTCGTGAATAATGTCATTTTGCTATTTCTTTAATAAAGTCAAGGTTCATTTTGGAAAAAAAAACGTTCCAGGGTTGGTTCCAAGGTATGTATTTAAATGAACTCGAGGTAGTTTTAAATGGCATCTATAAACGACATCAACAACATAAAAAAAAAACCATGAATAACAAAATAATTTTAAATTTCAAAAGCATACGTCCTAGCCAAGACAGAGTAATAACGCAATTTTTTTTTTGTAAATTTATTATGCACAGATTTCTAACTTGGCACTTTCTAGTTTGTTCATGCCTTCTCTTTCTTTAACAGGGGCATTAAAAGTCCCTTCGGGAAAATGTTTCAAGATCTGCAACTCAAGTTCTGGTACTTGCCACTTGCAACGCTCTGGTACTTTCCACTTGCAATGCAAAGGTGGCGCTGTTTAAATTGATATTAAAATATATATTCTTTACTAAATAGGAAAAAAAATAGGATAAGTGGGAGGCAAATAAGAAGTAAATAGAAAGTAAATCAATAAATGCACTATGCAATTTTTGAAAGGATTCAGGAAACTAAATGAAACTTGTAAACAACAAACAGTAACAGTAATCAGGAATACGATATAAACTTACTACAATAATAGTAATCAGGAATAAAATAGTAGAAACTTATCGGTATTTCAACCTTGCAGAAACAACGACAACCAAGGAATCAGTGAAACAATGATGACTGTTGATTGAACCAATGACGAATCTAGCGATGAATCTATGTGTAATCTATCTGTACTTTGTTGTTCATATGATGGTCCTGGAACTAAACTGCATTACGAATATATAAGGAGCATTGATGGTGGTGGTGGCGGTGGCAGTGGGTGGCCAATATTGCCAAAATTTAGCGCATACAAAGATTGTCTGACTTATCAACTTACTTTTTCAATATTTCCTGATTTAACTTTCATAATTGTTTAGTGACCTAATGTACATAGAAGATTTGCAAAAATGTTACGGACAACAGTAAATAAATGCATTATCAGATTAAGTATTTAGTTTGGTTATTTATGAGATTCAGTAAAGTTTGGTTATGGAAGATTTGCAAAATATAACATGCAAAAAACTTAAGCTATGTAAACAATGAGCTCCTAACTTATGATATGTAAACATTAAAAGAAGATATGTAAAAGCATAAAAAAAACTGTGCAATCAGAGGTGAAAATTATTAGCCAATAAGAAATTAAATAAAAGCAAGTAAAATATAAAAAAAAATGATTATTTTCTTTCTCCTATGTAGAACTTTGAGAAGCATAGAAAATACGTCTGATCAACAATAAAACTTTGAGAAGCATAGAAAATACGTCTGATCAACAATAAACTAATTAAAGGTCAACATTGAAACGAACGCTAGAGTCCTAACCTTCAATAGAGACTAATAAATTAGCCATTTTAATATCAGGATACTCTACCCAATAAAAGAGGGATTGTCTCGTGTTTCATTTCACACTCGAGCCAAGGCGGCTACTCTCTCCATGCCTAACGACACATTGTATAGGCCATGGCATATTTTTATGTTGATTTTTTTTTCTTTATTAATATTTTAAAGTTTGTTTATATTATTAATGAATATTAAAATAAATTTTTAAATATTCTTTCAAATCACTTAAAAATATAAAATGTTTTATTTGTTTGTTTTTTTTATTATTTAATAGATTTTAAAAATTATATATTAGATTAATATATTTTTTATTTTTTTCATTATTAATAAATTTAAAAAAAATAAAGTTGTAGATTAGCTTAATTAAAGATACAATAAATTAAGTTATGGGAATTAACTAAAATTAAAATTATATTGTTCCATCCATTATTTTAATATTGAAATCTACATAAATTTTCATTTTATAAAATATTTTTTTATTTTTGGCATTTTATCATTGTCATAGTCTAAACATTCTTTCATGTTTTGGTTGTTTTTTTAGGTATATTATTCATTTAATTTTGCCTGAAATTCGGTGAGAAATTGTTGGATCTGCATATTTAAGTAGTTAAGTTTGTATAATATGAGTGCCCCATGGGTTTTTTAGTACATTGAATCCATTTATGCATTTAGAAATGCAATTTAAACAACATAAAATTGTGATTTCACCTAGGTTTAGATCGTCGGATCTCGGTGAAAAATACCAAAACGTAGAACATTTAGACAACACAGTTTATCATCAATTATATTTATGCATTTGTATTTTATATTTGATATAGATGAGTGTAGAATCTCAAACTTCTTTTTGTGCGTGTAACATTAATAATAAAGGGGTGGAAGTCACGGGGGGATTATTTGTGATCCCAGAGGAAATTCAGTTGCATTTTATGCTTGGGGTCTAGGCAATATCTCAAACAACACTGTCGAGGCTTATGCCCTTTGGGAAGACATCAAAATTACAAAATAATTGGGAATTCATATGCAAACTATCTTGGGTGATTCCATGTTGGTGATCAGGGTGATCATTAAAATAAATATTGTCGGGAACAATGTTTTCACTGGTGTTATTACTCGTTCCCTCACTCTCCTTGTCGATTTCGAAGAATACACCTTATTCCACATTAAGCGTGAACATAATTCTTGTGTTAATCATTGGGTCAAAGTTGGATAAAGTTTAGAAGAGGGTGGAATTATTGTTAATGGGGTTAAGGGGAGGTTCCCCATTCCATAAATCACATGGCTGGTTTATTAAATTTTCGAGACAATAGGCCGGTCGCTAACATGAATGGTCATGTGATCAAGCGACTTGTACATTTTTTTGGCATTAGAGTTGACGGGTGCATTCATTTTGATATGTGTGAAGGCGAGTTAACATGTGTGATGGATTCGGTTATGAAATCCATTCCTTTCTATGGAGATGAGGTTAGGTGTTGGGTGCACGTGATATTATGATGCAGAGGCTTAGGGATTCTTAGTGAACTATGTTCACTGTTCGCTTTGAATTTGCATCTAACCAGGCTTCCCCTGGTCACCAGGTTTTCCTCTCTCGTTTTCATCTATATTAGGTCTTAGGTTTTTGTCATTTCGAGTATTAATTTTGAAGATTTTCTTCTTCCCCCTATTTTTGTCAACTTTGGAAGTGGGTTCGTTTTTCGGATGTGGCGTGGTAATTTTGGTTTCTTTCTCCTCGCACCTTTTGTCAACTCTGGAAGTGGTTTGTTGGTTCATTGTGGTTCGGTTGTTTTTGTTGCTTTCTTTCTCATGTTCTATGGAAGTGGGTTTGTTGGGGGATCTTTATCTAGTAGTTTTGATTGCTTGCTTCGTACAAGAATGGACCCTTCTTGGAGTGATGTAAAATGTATCATCTGTCGTCATGAAGAAATTTTTGAATCCAACAACAAAACACTTCATTAGGTCATGGTTAATCTTAGGGAATTGGATCAAACTATAACTAATTTTTCCAATATTCTTAGGGTCCAAATCCAACGCATCGATAGTTTGGAAATTGAGTGTTAATATATAAGGTCCTTGGTTCTTCTACAATATTCTCAATTAGCTTCAATCAATCAGGATTTAGTAGTATCCCGCCTTGGAATTTCAGATGTAGAATAAGGGGGATGTGATGCAGTGCCAATGGATGTGGAAAGAAATTCTCCACCTCAAGGTGGAGTGGAGGAGGTCTTGGATAACGAATTTATTCACCATTAAATTTTTTATAAAATTTTCCTTTTGTTGCGTCAATTTATAGAAGAAATATGCAGTCACACTATATGGAAGTATCATAGGGAGATATCTATGTTTTCCGGTATGATAGTAGTAGGAGAAACTATAGGCTTCAAGCCAAATTTTGTAAAATATTTTTTATATTGTTGTTTTCTTCGACGCAACCCTTTATATAAATAGAAGCTTCATTTTCAGTTAATAATAACACTATCCCTTTTCCTTTCTTGGAGGTTCACCTTGTTTTATTTCATAGAACAAAGAGGAATGGACTTTTCATTGATTGTTATATTCTATATTCTTTCAACTACAATAATTGTTACTACAATTTATATGGCAAGTTGATCTAGATTTATGAGTGGAACAAAAGGAATAACAGAATAAATACAATAACATAGAGATACGGAGAACAACAACAGATATCCAATGAACAATAACTTCTATTGAATAAATAAAATATGTTGAAACTGTAAAACTGCAGAACTCACAACAACTTGCTTGAATGGTGGTAGTTATCTCTAAGAAGAGATGGGGATGCTATGTGCATCCGTCTGAGAAGAATGATTACAATGAGGCTCCAAAGGCCCTTTTAACATTACTCATGAATTTCAAAACCCTAGATATCCAAAAACCTAACCCTAGGAGATGAAACGCCAAAACTTATGTGGACCCCGATGGGTAAGTTGGTACCTCAACTTCCCGGGGTCGTAACTTTTGCATACGACCTCCGTTTTAGGCACATGATAGCCCATTGGAAAGGTATTCTCGAGAACTACACATTATATCGTCAAACTTTGACTACGTCTATAGTTTGACTGTGGCAAGCCAAAAAAAAATTGTTTAGAGCCCCAAAACGACCCTGGAAGTATAGAAAGATGTGTTGACATGAAAACTTCCAAAATAAGTCGGTTGGATTAGGTGGGCGGCCACAAATCTCCACCTGGAAGATGTGTATGGATTCATACAACCCCAGAAGTGTAGAACCCACAATTAAAAAGAAGTATAGAAGAACGTGTTGAACTAAAAATTGTCAAGAGGAGCTAGTTGGAATAGGTGGGTGGCCACCAATATCCACCTTGATCGATCCTCCCCCCTTAGGAAGCAATGGTCTCCATTGCATTGAGTTCCCCCATCAGGTGAGGAAACTTCTACTGAATTTGGACACAGGTGAGCCACTTTCCTTGGTGTAGGAGTTGCCATGCCTTGATAACTCGATAAAGCTATATCCTTTGTTGG
>ML798471.1:140294-167237 GCA_009831015.1 Picea engelmannii | reverse complement strand
CATCCCTGAAGGAATCCCATGTGGGGGAAACCACAAATATTGCAGATTCATCTATAGCCCTTTTCTCAAAGTAAGTATACCACAAGTCCTTAACATGGGGGATGGCCTTGAGGAGTGCAAAAGTAATATTTTCCTTGTTGGAAAAATTGTGGACCGAAAAACAACCTTCAAGCAAATTCAAACATTTAACTACAACATCTACATCTATCAATCCTTCAAATAATGGAATATCAAAATTAACTTGTACCTTGAAGGGGGGTTGCATGGTCGCTTGATGAAGATGTGTCTCATGTGGGCAGCCACTGAAGGATTTGTGCAAAGTTGTCCATAATTTCGTTCCTTTGTCGTGTAAGGGCTTCGTCGAGCAACATTTTAAAAGTATCTCCTACTCCATCATATTTATTCTCTTCCCCCATGGTTTTTTGTCGGGCCCGGTATGGTCGATATTGCAAAGGCTCAACTGGTTCGAGTCCCAACTTCTTGTACCTAGATCTTGTCGAGGAAAAATAAATGAAAAGCAGACCGCTCTGGTACCACTGATTTGGATTTATGAGCAGAACAAAATGAATAAAATCACACAGAGATATAGAGAACAACAACAACTATCAAGTGAACAATAACTTCTATTGAATAAATAAAATAGGTTGAAACTGTAAAACTGCAGAACTGAAAACAACTTGCTCGAATGGTGGTGGTTATCTCTGAGAACATATGTGGATGATATGTGCATCCATATGAGCAGAATGATTACAATGAGGCTCCAAAGTCCCTTTTAACATTACTCTTGAATGTCAAAACCCTAAATATTCAAAAACCTAACCCTAGGACATGAAACGCCAAAAGTTATGTGGACCCCGATGGGTAAGTTGGTACCTCAACTTCCTAGGGTCGTAACTTTTGCATACGACCTCCGTTTTAGGCGCATGATAGCCCATTGGAAAGGTCTTCTCAAGAAATACACATTACCCCATCAAACTTTGACTTTGTCTACATTTTGACTGTGGAAAGCCAAAAAAAAACACTATTTAGGGCCCCAAAACGGCCCTAGAAGTACATAAAGATGTGCTGACATGAAAACTTCCAAAATAAGCTAGTTGGATTAGGTGGGTAGCCACCAGTCTCAACTTGGAAGATGTGTAGGGATTCATACAGCCCCAAAAGTGTAGAACCCACAATTACAAAGAAGTGCAGAAGAACGTGCTAAACTAAAAACTGTCAAGAGGAGACAGTTGGAATAAGTGGGTGGCCACCAATATCCACCTGGATCACAAGTGTTAGGAGAGAAAATGAATCTTACAAAGTAGAGGGAGGCATATAAGGTGAACATGAATTTCCCAAATGGTTAAGATGTAATAACTTAAAAAATATTATGCTAAGGTGATAACGTGCCAATTGCATCACAATCAAAACACAACAATCCTATCATTATTAACACATACAAAAGTGAGGGGATGTGTGCAAGGACAAATGTATGTTTATAGAAAATATTAACTTATGGACCTTTTTTCCCAACTATATGAGATATGAGGTCACGTCAAATAGGATGAGAGGCTTGATAATGGAAATAATGTTGTTGTCTTGGGAGTATGAGCATTTTCTATCATTGAAGCAACTCAAGTCCGTGGAAGTTGCACGGATAGATGATGCAACATCGATCCAATGGAATAGGTGTAGGACATGGCATAAAGACCATATATAGATGATGAGAATCAAGAGGATGGATAGAGTGATCCAAAGTGAGGTGGTGTGGCATCCATGTTCAAGGAAGTACTTCTCAGATGATAATGATATGTAATTAGCATTTGATAGACTAGAATAAACACTAAAAATATTTATCCAAAAAGCACATATACATTAAAATTAAATTATAAATTTGTGTCATTGAACTACACCAGAAAATATGTAATGTGTTCGAACTTTCCTCACTTGGTCATCGAGGTACCATTTAAATATTTTTCCTTCACCATCAACTAAATTTACCACTAGTAAATGGATTTGGATTCCATTATCAAATACCCATAGTCTAATGCATACTAAGATGGATTTTAAATGCCAAGATGACTTCTAGCACATATCACCATAACAAAACACAAATTAAAACTATTCGTGTTCATTCCTATGATGCATAACCCATTCATACCCATAATTTCATCTATTCACCAAAATTCATCATTTTTTCATTCCATTAATAGATTTTATGCAATAATGCATTTCCAAGGATTACATAGGCAATTTTAAATATAATTAAATTGTAGGTGCATTCCAACTACTCAGTTACATGATATTCCATCACATGCACATGCATCTATTTTTCTTATAGATTTACTAAGTTCATGATAGAAAGTAATGTTCAATTCATAAACAATAATTCCAATTCTAGTTGCATTCAAATTACCACTTAGTAAAATGCGTAATAGAGATAAATAACAGATAAATCGAATACAATTTTATCTTCTCTTTGAAATTCAAGCACCAATTAATTACAAATGGGTGATTTTCTAGCCAACCACATGCTTATGCTACAGATGTGACCCTCAAGTTAGGGCTATGAGATCACAAGGGAAGAAAATGTATGTTATCTCTAAACTCCCACACACAACCCAACCCACAGTGCTCTGAACATAACAATTCCAGTGATCTACTTCATTTTCTCACACTATAAATCCTCGAAGAACAACAAACCACCTTCAACAATCCACGAATATTCCCTCTTAGCCCTCTCAACACCATGACAGGGATCCCCCTTTTCCACAGTGTAATCCCTTGAGCAATCATTTTCCTCCAGTGCTTGAATGTAGGCAAGCAAAATTCTTTAGTTGGTTTCCTATGGAGTTCCTAGAGAGGTAGACCTTAGCTTTGGCTATGGTTAGTTTTGGTATAAGCATATGGTTTGCTAATTACTATTTATCCTAGTCTCCTTTCTCAGTTACAACCATTCACATTCCTATTGAAGCAGCTAGTAGTTATAAGTAACTATTGGTAATTACAGATGATTCTAGTCATGGTAGCATAAAGATACTTGCTTTCATAGGTGGATAGATTATAATAATAATAATCTAATTTTTAGTTCATGATCTAGTCATACTCCAAATTGATGTATCAGACCCCCTTGTTTGTGGGATAGGGGACCCTCTCTATGTAACAATTTGACTACTTAAATCTACAAATGTGTACATACCACACCCCCCTTCGGATTCAAACCCATGACCTCCTAAGAGGAAACACATACTCTTGACCATTAGACTCACTCATATGATGAAGAAGAAGCTTCAATGAGGAAAGTGTAACTCATATTCTTTCAAATACACTTAATATACCCTTGATGAAATACCATATATCTCTCATATTTAAATTTAATATCTAATTTTTTTCAAATTAATTTTAATTTAAATTCATACATATTTATACACATTTCTATTTTCAAATAATATTTATACCTTTTTCAAATAATATTTATACTTAAATTCAAAATTAAAGAAAAATTATACTAATTTACTTTCACAAACTGTAATTTACTTTCACAAACTCAATAAAACATCTTAATTTAATTAATAAAAAATATTATATTTTTCAAGTGTCACTTTTGGCACTGAATAATCATATCTTTTAAAGATCTTATTCATTTTTATATTATATTATGTCTTTATTCTTTTTTATTGTTTTGTAATCATCTTATGTTTTGTCTCTATTTATTGAATATAAATAATAACAAGTTGCTACATTATTAACCTTTAAACATTTCGTCACTTTACTTCACCGACTTCAACTAAAACAAATTTTTGAAAGATTTTATTATTTTTATATTATATTATGTCTATATTCTTTCTTATTGTTTTGTATTCATCTTATGTTTTGTCTCTATTTATTGAATATAAATAACAAGTTGTTACATTATTAACCTTGGAACATTTCGTCACTTTACTTCACCGACTTCAACTAAAACAAAAGGTCGACCTTCTCACCTTATCATATGTCATGCTCCTTGTATTCTCACCTTATCATATGCCACCATGCTCCTTGTATTAAAGAGCTTTAAAATTTTCACTATAATCATATTTTCAAGTTAAAAGCAAATTTTAAGAAGGGAAAATATACTTTTAATACAATTATAGACCACTCATAAATTCGAGCCGAATGAATACTTTGCTCTTTATATTTTCGTGTAATTCAACCATGTTTTTAATTGTAATGGCCACATTGGTTTGGTTTGAGGATAATATAATTTTGCTTCTTATTATGTCCTTGTGGTGACATATTGTTTTACTGTCATTGTATTAAACTGTTTGTATGGTGTTTTAATAAATAAATTTTCTAAACTCAACCTTGAATTTTTGAAGAAATATTTGGTGATATCTTGTCTTGTGTTTTTTGAAACTTTGAATATGGTGGTGGATTTGTAACTGTACTGTACTCGCATTCATTGTTATTATTCTGGAAGTTGTGACATATTTAATGAGGGCGTTGTAGGAGTTGTGGAGCATTCAATCGATGAGTTGTGGCATTGTTCATACCCTTATTCATTGCAATTACTTTAGGAGGTGTTTTCATTGTTGCAATTACTCTGGGAGGTGTGGCACATTCAATCATGGAGCTATGGTATTGTTTATATCCTCATTCACACCCACATCCCTTCATTTATGAGCTTTGGTTGTTGGTTGTTTACGTTGCTTGGAATTCAACTCGTTTATAGGTGTTTATGCCTTAGTTGTTAGTCATATGCTTTGCTTGTTATTTGGTTCATTCATTTTCTATTTAAGACCTGTAATTCACACCCATTGACACCTGCATTCATGTGTTTGTGAACTCATTCCACATTTGATTTTGGTCATATGACATGCTTGGCGTTTTTAGTGATCTTTCTAATTTGATTGTTAGTTCTTCGCAAATCAATCTAATTTCATTGTAATCATGATGCTTTATAAACATTAAACTAATTCCTAATGTTATAGTGACATTGATATATTGATATTGATTTACAAAAGTTACAAGCTCAAAACTACCAAATAAACAAAATAATAGAGATTTAATGAATATATATTTCAAGTTTCTTTATATATCCATTCCTAATTCACTTTAAAATTTCCATTCACCCATTATAAATATAAACTAACCTAATTTCCATTCAACTAATATAAAAATAAACTAATATATAATGTGTAAATTTATTATACATAATAAATCTAATAATGCATTCAACCATTATAAAAATACACTGATATATATTCTGCAAATCTAACATGCATGATAAATCAAAATATTTTTTCACGTAGTTTATCAACATGTAAATATTGAAAATGGTTATCATCTTACCAATCTGAATGGATTTGAATTTTGTCAATATCTAAACTTTAAACTTGCCTCCTGAGTATTACAAAGAGTGCATAAACCCCATGTGCCCCTCTCGAATCTTCAACTATTCCTTCACCATGTTTTCATTGTTGCTTCCCAATTATGATTGCTTTTAAAGCTTTCATTCATTTCAATTTCTTAGACGGGAGTATTGTTGGTCTTTCTGATTTGATTAGATATTTGACTGCAGTTGTTTTTGGGTTGTTGCCTAAACCTTTGCAATTCAAGAAGACTAAAATCATTATTTTGATCAAAAATTAATGGAACCCCTTTAGAGGGTACATTACTTCCTAAGGATTTCGGAGGTTTGGAACCCCCTCCCACCATTTTCACAACAGTTTGTTGAGATCCCATCATAATGTCTTCCTTTGGATACTCCTCTCTCGAGGTGCAGGTTACCTTTCTCCTTGACCTTCATGGTAGATTCTCCTTTGAAGCCCTGTCATCCAACTTCTCTTCCGTGGAGGCCTTGATCGTTGCTTCCTTAGCTTTTTTTTTGGAAAAGAAACATATGCATCCTTCAAATTTTCCACTTCTTCCACGCCCACATAGGGTTTTCCCCTCAACCATTTGTGGGTATGTCTCTAATATTTTGCCAAAATCTTCTTGAGGTTCTATCGACTTCTCCTTGACTCTTTCTTCAGGAATATATTCAAGGGTTTGGACTAAAGGAGGATCCCTAGGAGTTGCATCTCTCTTATATTCTTGCACATTTTTGTGTTGTGGCTCATTGGAAGGGTCTAAATCCTCTTGAGCAAGGGCACCAAAGATATTGTTTTTTAGCAAGGCGTCAACACTCCTTGAGGTGGCTCATGCTCTAGAAGAGTTTGAAGAAGATCCCTTTACAAAAATAGAACCCTCTGAAGCTTTGCCCGCAAATGGTGATGAACCAGTCCCTGACAAGGCCTAGTATCTAGCCCCCATATTAACAATGGAACCCAATTTCCTTGTCATAAATTTCCACTTTTCTTATTTCCTTAAGGCGGGGATGTTGATTTTATGATATTTTTCAGTTTTTAGCAAAGTGCCCATACTTGTGGTAGGATTTGCACTTAAAAGACAGTTATTTATAATCGATTTATTGAATATGTTGACAGTTGTCTAGCGATATCAACACTGCTTCTGGGAGACATTTTTCCAGGTCAACCTCGACACAGATCCTAGCATAGGAAAACATGTTTTTTCTTTGGCTCCACCCTATCTATGTATTTTCCCAATGTTTTATCGATGCAATGAAGGGCATTATCACTCCAACAATGGAGTGGAAGGTGCAGGAGACACACCCAAACTGGAAGAAGTGAAGGAACATCATTCTCCAGATTGAAATAAAGCGACCATATGTTCAAATACATTCCCCTGGCACCCATAAAATATGTTCCACTACAACAGATCAAGTATTGATCTTCCTTTAGTTAAATAAGAAAGCCGTAGAATCCTCTTCCATAGAAGAAATGATTAAGGTATCCCTTAATATGGGGCTTCCAATTTTTTTGAATCCAAGTGGTAATTGTTTTTGGAGAAGGACAAATACTTGTGAACTAACCAACCAAGCCACGATTTCCTAGGTCTAATGCTTTATGTCTGGACAAGGTAAGGGGTAGTTTTACTTCTGGAATTTCCTCTAGTTTCTTCACAAAACAAGTTGGTTGGGCTTTGGAATTCTTGATGGAGGTCATGACCATGGCCAAAAACGTGATTGCTTCTTCATGAGAAGGGGGTTTTCGCTGCCCCTTGCATTTCCTTCCATCTCTCAAGGTCGAATCACACTAGGATTTTTAGGATTTCACTTAAGTTGCGAGAGGTAATCCTTACTTCTATTCCAATGATTTTAAGGGAATCTTAATATGGGAGCTTCAAGCAAGTTTCTTTTGAATAGCTAAAATGACTCGTTGCAATCTGCACTAGACATCATTACAAAGTACTTACTATTCACATATGAATACATTGTGTTTATATATATATATATATATATATATATCATGCTCAACATTATTAAATATTTTTGGTTATATTTTTATATGGTGTTTGATCTCAGAGAGCATTTTATTTACAACAAAAGGCTCAATGGAAGACAATCATTTTAGCATAGAAGTGATGAATGTATTTTTTCCCTTGAATGATGTTTTTTCAGATAAAAGATCGAACTAAGACTAAACATAATTGTTTTGACACGTACTAATTAAGAATTTTAGTGCTTAAGAGGCTTGTTCTTGGCCAAATAATATGAGATGGATTAGTCATCCAAGTTGTACAACATACCTTAATCTCCAAAAACCCCACTCTGTATTGATATGCTTTGGTCATGCAAGAGGAACTACTATACATTTATTGAAGAACGTTGTTTTTAACCATATAAATCTCAACCCTTGCACTTTTTTTATTGTTTCATCTTTATTTGTCCTTGATGATAGGTGGATGATAGATGGAGTGTCCACCTTGAAGGAGTTTCAATGGCGACCCTTTCTACAGTAAGAAGGGGAAGTTCATGGGTGCCTAACTTGACCAAAGGAGGGTTCTCGAGTTTCGCTATCCTTGGCATTTACTAGCCTATCTAGGCTATCCACCTATAACAACTAGTTTATCGAATGGAGATGTTGGACTCGTTGTTTTTATCAAGCTTCCAGAGGGGCTAACTGGGTTTTAGTCATAGGAGGGTTATTTTCTTTTTTTTTTGGCAGTTCCTACTTATTTTGAACCATCTTTCATGCTTTACTATCTTTTCATATTGATTATGGAGCGAGTTTTGGAGTTATGGTTTTCTTTATTACTTTCTAGTTTCATGTGTTAGTGGGGTTCCTTCCATCCTCGTTTTCCAGTTAGAGTTAAGGAGTCTTTAAGGTAGACAGTACATCTGAATAGTTGACAGTGGTTTTGTCATGTTGTGATGGGCCAAGGTGTATGACTCACACTCCACTGAACGGGATCCCGATGGACACTGAAGTCAGCACCCTTATGGGAGAGGCAGATGAGGCCATCTGGAGGCAAGCAGGTCTCTTCATGTCTATAGACCTGGCAGGTTTTAATGGCAGTTTTAATGCGCTTAGGGAAGCGGTTAAGGCTCAGCTTTATATGTCTCTCGTGGAATTTAGCCAGCATTATTCTTGTTTCTCTCCTGTCGTGAATGTTAGATGTCTTGTCTCATGTGCTCATGAGATTACTATTATGAAGGGCCTTGCGAATCCTTGGGAGGATGTAGGTGTAAAGTCAGGTGGATAGAGATGAGTGCCTGGGGGGGCTTATAGAGGCAAATTAGCAGGTGTGAAGAAGGGCCTAGGGTCTCAGCAGTTTAAACACTGGGTTCCAAATCACACAAAGCGGAAGCTGACACTTGGTGAGGACGTTGGGCTGGAAGATACCATTAGCCTTGCACTTTTTATCCTAGTAGGGATATTCTCCTACAAGAACAGGTGTAAAATGTCGCTGGAGGATTGGGTTAATCTACACTGGAGCCCATTGTTGGGTTATAAGCTGGAGGTTTATTGTCTAACGAAAGGGTGGTTTGGGTTCCATTTCAAGCGGACAGAGGATACCGAGTTGATCCTAGGCAAAGTTTGGACCTTTGACAGAGGCAGTCTGATGATCAAAAGGTGGCGGGTGAGTTTTGACCCTGCACATGACTATTTTAGATTCCAACATTTATGCGTGTTGTTTTTGGGACTCTCGTTGCATTTATGGCATGTCAAGGCACTGGAAGCGATAGGGAACACCCTCGGGAAATTTATTAGGGCTGACGATGGAGCACCCATTGCCATTGATAAGAGGATATGTAGAGTTCTTGTGGAAATTGACATCCACTATGGTTTATTGGAAACCTTGGAGATAGTTTGGAGGGGACATCATCTTTCCCAATCTCTGGACTACTTAGGCATCCCATTCAAATGCTCTAGATGTCGGAATACGGGTCATTTATGGCAGGACTGTATGGGATTATAGGAAGAGGAGGAATCAGAAGGTATATTGTTGGATAGGTCGACCCAAGTTGACTCGCCTGATGTTGAGTTGAGCAGGTTCAGTCCTCATGGCTATGACCTTGAGGACTCTTCTTTGTCGGAGATAGCCAAGTCTATAATGGGTAAGCTAAAAATTGTTTGTCATACGCTCTTTCATTCTTTAACTTCATGGGAAAGAACTGTATTGGATGAGTCTAGTTTCTTTGGCATGATAAAGGGTCTTTCAGCCCTTACTGTCAACTCCTTCATGTCTGCGGTGTCGAAGGACTTGTTAGGTAACAACCCTATTGTTTCTACTACTGTTGGTTTGGTTGGGATTGGACCTTCACGGGGGGAACTTCCTGCTACTCGTTTGGTCTGTAACAATCTCTCGGATGTTTTACACTCTGTTGATAACCATGAGAGGAGTGATCGCGAGGTATCATTCTCTCCGGGAAGGGATTTCCCAAGACCGTCCTTTGTTGATGGGGACAACTTACTACCGGGTTATAGGGAATCCGAGTTGGGGGATAGCGATTTAGGGATTGTTCTTGAATCTCTTGTTCATTCTATCAATGAGGTGCAACCACCTATTAATCTACCCATTTATAGGGGTAGATCTATTTACCACAGACCTGAACATGACGAGGGATCAGGGTCTGCGGGAACCTTAGTGGGGGCCACAGGAAAATAATACACGTGGTCTAAGGGACAGGGTATGGAAACCTCTCATATTAAGATTAGGAGTGTGAGGAAGAAGAAGGAGGCTTCGGGACTTATTTCTTAGGGATCACACATGCCGGTAATAAATGAATTTGGGGCGCTTAGAGGCCTGAAATCCCTAGCAAGAGTGAAGACATGATATTACTCTCCTTAAACATTAGAGGGTGGGGGGGGACCCTAAAATATTCCTCCCTTCGAAGATTACTTCGGAGGACTAGACCGGATATAATTTTTCTGCAAGAAACTATGGTTGAGGAACATAAAGCTCGTGCGCTAATGCTTACTCTGTGTCCTACTTGGTTAACTTGTGCAGTCAGTGTTGTTGGTACATCGAGAGGTATTCTGGTCTCATGGGACCCGAACATTTTTTACACTGACCCCTTTTTATGTTGTGGTGGTATTCTTCTTTCAGGAATGTGTTTGGAACTAAATCAACCAGTCTCTCTTTTAAACGTTTATGGCCCTTTCTCGGAGAGGAAAGCTTTATGGGAAAAGTTGGCGGCTAGTGGAATACTCGATCGCAGAAACCTTATTCTTGTGGGGGATTTAAATCTTACTTGTGGAGCTGGGGAGATGTGGGGAGTGAATGCACACTTAGATCCGCTATCAACGTTCTTTACTGATCTCTTTAGTAAAGTGGGTTTAATAGACATTGTTTCGGATGCTTTGGTGCCAACCCGGAGGAATGGTCGTAGGGGTGCTGCTAGTATTTTTAAAAGACTCGATCGAGCTTTAGTGGCTGAAGATTTTTAAGCAGGTGCTGGCAGGTATAAATCTTGGGTAGATTACCCATACTTTTTGGATCATGCTCTAGTTCTCTTAAGGATTGACATGACATATTTTATGACGACATATCCATTTAAGTTCAATGCCAGATGGTTATCTGAATCAGAGGTTTTGAATACTGTAACAAAGGTATGGAAGGATCCGACTTTCTTGAATGAAAGGGATGTTCAACAAAGATTTGCTAAGAAGATGAAATATTTGAAGACTCATTTGAAAGCATGGTCCAAAGAGCATTTAAGATTACAGGAAGAAAATTTAATCCGTTTGGAAGGTCGGTTGACTGGTTTACTTATGGAGGAGGCTCGAGAGAAACATACTAATGAAAGGGAAACCAATATCAAAGTTCTAGAGACAAAGCGGGATAAATTACTTAGAGAAGAAGAAGAATTATGGAGACTCAGAAGCAGAGCGGTGTGGTTAAAGTGTGGGGACAAGAATACAATTTTTTTTCATAATTTTGCCAGTTACATGAGGAACAAAAATCATATATGGGAGATAAGTGATGAGGTAGGTCAGATTCATACTGGTGTGGAAGCTATAAAAATTGAAGTTGTAAAGTTTTTTAAATCTTTTTATGAAAAGTTGGACCAGGAGTTTATATCTGATCAGGACAATACAGCTGGACTTTTTGGTCACTTGGTACACGTTGAGGACACCGTGCTTCTAGAGAGATCGTGTACTAAACAAGAATTGTGGGAGGTTCTTAAATCCTTCGCAAAAGACAAGAGCCTGGGGCTCGATGGGTGGACTGTGGAGTTTTTTCTTCACTTCTTTAAACTAATGGGAGATGATCTGCTTGCTCTGGTGGAGGACTCTAGGCTTTGGGGATCAATTAATAATTCATTAAATGTGACTTTCTTAACGTTGATTCCAAAGGTAAATAATCCTAGCTCTTTTGGGGATTACAAACCGATTTCCCTTTGCAATCTCTGCTACAAAATGATTTCAAAGATCATTGTCAATAGGATCAAGCCTATTCTCTCTCAGTCACTGTCGGAGGAACAACTAGGCTTTCTTAAAGGTAGGCAGATTTTGGACGCAATTGGCACGGCTTAGGAGTGTCTCCATAGTATAAAGGTTAAGAAATCCAAAGCCATGATTCTTAAGTTAGACCTTAAGAAAGCCTACGACTGTATAAATTGGGACTTCTTACATTTGATCCTTATCCAATCGAGATTTAACATTCTTTTCACCAATTGGATCTTAAGCTGTGTGACTAGTGCTAATTTCGCGGTGTTGATTAATGGGGAGACATCTCATATGTTCAAAAGTGGAAGAGGATTGCGCCAGGGCTGCCCTTTATCGCCATTGTTATTTATACTTGTCATGGAAGGTCTTAGTTTACTGCTGAAAAAAGGAAAGGGTGAAGGGAAGCTTTCAGGGGTTAAGGTATCAAGGTTAGTGAAGATGTTGCATTTGTTTTTTGTAGATGATGTATTAATTGTGTCGAGAGCATCTTTGGAAGAGTGGATTGAGATAAAAATTATTTTAACAACCTTCTGTAGAGCCTCTAGCTTGTGTATAAATTGGTCAAAATCAATCTTTTATCACTTCGGGATCTTTGGAGATTCTCTAGAAATATTAAAGACTCTTTTTCCACATTGTTTTGAGGAATTGTCAAAAGGATTATGGTACCTTGGTTATTTTTTAAAGGTAGATGCTTACAAACTGGAGGATTGGTGTTGGCTACTTTCAAAATTTGAAGAAAATATTGGATGGTGGTGCAATAGATGGTTGTCCCTGGGGGGACATTTTACACTAGTAAAATATGTGCTTGAGGGAAAGGTCATGTACTGGATGGTACTGGCAGCTATACCAACTTCCATTTTACACAAAATTCATAGCCTGATGTTTAATTTTTTGTGGTCGGGTGTTGCGGGGAGAAAGCATATCCACCTGTGTAGTTGGGAGCTATTAGCAAAGCCAAAGCAACTAGGAGGTTGGATCATTCGAAATATTCACCTTTTTAATAAGACACTAGCCGCAAACTCACTGTGGCAGGTACTAACAAAGGATGGGGTATGGAGTAAGGTTATAAAGGATAAGTATATACCTCAGTGTTCCACGATTACTTGGCTTTGGTCAGCTTCTACTACTGTTTTGTCTGCCTCACAAACTTGGAAAAATCTGCTAAAACCCTTACACTTGTTAACTCATTGGCTCAATTGGAGACCAGGTTTTGGTCATTTGGTACAAGTTGGTTTAGATTGTATTATGGGTATGGGGCAGGCCTCTTTCTTATCTAGTCACTTGCGGGCTGAACTCGGAAGGAACTCGGTGATGTATCTATTTCAAGCTAGAGGCGTTGGCAGGTCGGGTATTCCTTTGTCATAATGGAAATCGAGTGAAGACCTTGGCCTGGTCGGGAACATTGCAGCGGAGTGGGAGGCATATCGGAAAGCATTGTTTTATGCGGGGATTAAGTTACAAAACAAAAATGATGAGCTTTTATGGGCGGGAGGTGACTGCTCGGGAAAAATTTCAGCTAAAAACTTATGTCGTGCTCTTGCAAAATAATTATGGCCAAATCCTGTTGGAGGTTGGCGAAGTCAATTTTGGAAATGGGATCTTGTTCCAAAGATCAAACTCTTCATCTGGTTATCATTGGAGAACAAAATTCTCACTTGGGATATTCTTCAACAGGGGCCAAATATCTGTGTTTTATGTCTTAGTGAAGCGGAATTAGTGTACCATCTATTTGTTTCTTGCTTCTTTTGTCGAGAGGTTTGGAGCCATTTTTACACAGCTCTTAATATTTGGACTGCTTGGGATGGAGCATCTCTCAGTTCTTGCTTTGAGAGTTGGCTTAAGAAGGAAGCAATCCTCATCACTATCCCTTCTATTATTTGTTGGTACTTATGGTTGGAGAGGAACCGGGTTATTTTTTCAGGATCCAAAGCATCGGTCTACACAGTGGTAGCAAAAGTTAAAACAATGCTGCCCCTGGCGGCAGTGGTTAAAAATTTAAAAGTGCATCCTATTCAGCCACCTCGACTTGTGACCTCAATAGTTTGTTGGTTTGACAGGGTTTCTCTTTCCAGTACACTTAGGTGTGGGGCATGAGGTATAATAAAGCACAATGATCAATTCACCATTAAGTGGACCTTAAATTGTGGTCTGGGGACAAATACGAGGGTAAAACTGTTAGGTGCTTGGGCATCACTTTATCTAGCGCAACGATTCAATCTTGAGGTGATCCAGGTCATTGGGGACTCAAAGATCATCATTGAATGGTTAAAGGACAGAGACAAACTGCAGGTTGCCTCACTAATGGGGTGGATGGACAGCTTAAAAGTGATGAAATCTACGTTTAGAGAGATACACTTCACCCATGTATACAAGGAGCTAAATCTAGACGTAGATGTTCTCTTGAAATTGGCGCTCACCAAGTCCGAAGGAAAGCTTGATTACAACAGATGGGTTGATGGAAATGAGAGGCCTACCATCTCTATCAATCTTTTTTGACTCAGTTTGTCTTATTAGTTTTGACTATCTTTGGTGATCTCGATATATGAGGACGATTTTTATGTTTGTTTTCTCCCCTTGATGGTGATCATCTTTTCTCTTGATGTAAAGTTGTTATGTCGGGTGTTTTTTGATAAGGTTCTAGTATATTCAATAGCTGGTAGAGGCTTGTGGAATTTTCAAAGACTGATGTAGTTGAAATGTGTACTCATTTATATATATAATATAAAGAGTAATTTCTTATTGAAAAAAAAAAAAAAGATGGAGTGTCCACCTGAAACATTGGATGTTTCAAAATATTTAATATAATTATGAACATTGAATATTAGAAAATATCTACTATAATTATGATTAATTGTAAAAAACTACACACTCAAATTCAATTAACCTTTACTAAATTATTTATTTAAAATTAAATATTTCTCTATACATATAGATACATGATTTGATTTCTCACTATCCCAATTTCTATGTATTATACGCAACTTCCAAAATTCACGTATCCCAGTTTCTCTGTATTATACGCAACTTCCAAGATTCACGTATATATAGTGTACAACGTACCTCACATTGTTTCTTTAAAAAACAATTGGAAAGGATTTTCAAACAGGCTGGCGTTGTTTTCAAATACTAAGGAATAAAAACTGAATAAAATAGAGAAGAATCTAATGTATGTTGTGTCGTTGAAATCAGACGTCGTTACTTCGAGATTCGTAAGAATTTTATACGAAGAAAGTTAGCATGATACAAATTGAAAACTCAATATATAATAAATTAGCCATTTTAATATTGGGATACTCTCCCAATAAAAGAGGGATTGGCCCGTGTTTCATGTCACACTCAAGCCAAGGCAGCTAACCTCTTCATGTCTAACGACACATGGTATGGGCCATTATGTTGATTTTGTTTTCTTTATTAATATTTTATAGTTTGTTTGTTTATATTATTAATGAATATTTAAAATAAAATTTTAAATATTGTTTGAATTCACTTAAATATATATAATTAAAATATGTTTTTTTCATTATTTAATAGATTTAAAAATATATATATATATATTAAATTAATTGAAGATAGAATAAATTATGATATGAGAATTAACTAAAATTAAAATTATATTGTTCCATCTATTTCAATATTGGAATCTACATAGGTCCTTGAGGTGTAGGACAATGGGTGACAGAGTGTGTTGTTAAGGCACTCTATGATGTTAAAGTCACCAGTTCGAAACCTGCGCGGACAAAAAATCCAGCCATGTTAAGGGTTGGTGTGGCTCAGGCCGGGTACGATCCCCAAGTGATTTTGACAGCTTAGATGTCCATGAGTCACAGTTTCTCAAGACACAAGCTAGTCCCACAGGTCACGAACAAACAAACAAACAAAAAATATATATTGGAATCTACATCAAGCTTCCATTTAATAAAATTCTCTTTTATTTTTGGCATTTTATTATCAATCTATAGTTATCCATTTGTATTTTGTATTTGATATAAATGAGTGTGAAATCTCAAACTTATTTTTGTGCATATGACATTAATAATAAAGGGTTGGTAGGCACGGGTGATTATTTGTGATTCGAGAGGAAATTCAGTTGCATTTTATGCTTGGGGTCTAGGCAATTTCTCAAATAACATTGCCAAGGCTTATGCCCTTTGGGAAGGCATCAAAATTACAAAATAATTGGGAATTCATAAGCTAACTATCCTGGGTGATTCCATGTTGGTGATCAGGGTGATCATTAAAATAAATATTTTCGGTAACCATGTTTTCACTGGCGTTATGTCTCATTCCCTCACTCTCCTTGCCGATTTCAAAGAATATACCTTATTTCACATTAAATGTGAGCATAATTCTTGTGTTGATCATTGGGCCAAAGTCAGATCAAGTTTAGAAGAGGGTAAAATTATTGTTAATGGGGTTAAGGGGAGGCTCCCCATTCCATAAGTCACCTGACTAGTTCGTTAAATTGACAAGACAATATGCAAGTTGATGGCATGAATAGCCATGTGATCAAGTGACTTGCACATTTGTTTGGCAATGGCATTGACAGGTGCATTCATTTCAATATGTACGAAGGCGAGTTAACCTGTGTGATGGCTTCGATCATGAAATATATTCCTTCTTGTGGAGACAAGGTTAGGTGTTAGGTGATCGCAGTATTTCGTTGTGGGGTCTTGGGGATTCTTGGTGAACTCTGTTCAATGTTAGCTTTGAATTGGCATCTGACCAAGCTTCCCCTGGTCACTAGGTTTTCCTCTCTCAATTTCGTCTATATCAGGTCTTAGTTTTTTGTCATTTTGAGTATTAATTTTGAAGATTTTCCTCTCACTCTTGTTTCTATCAACTTTGGAAGTGGGTTTGTTTGTCGAATGTGGGATGGTAATTATGGTTTCTTTCTCCTCATACATGTTGTCAACTATGAAAACGGGTTTGTTGGTTGGTTGTGGTTTGGTTGTTCTTGTTGCTTTATTTCTCTTGTTTTTGTCAACTCTGGAAGTGGGTTTGTTGGTGGATTGTGGTCTAGTAGTTTTGGTTTCTTTCTTCTTACAAGAATGGACGCTTCTTGAAGTGATGTAAAATGTATCCTCCACCGACATGAAAAAATATCTTAATCTAACAACACAACACTTTAAAAAGTCACGATGAAACTTGGGGAATTGGATCAGACTATAACTATTTTTTCCAATCTACTCAAGGTCCAAATCCAGCGCATTGATAGTCTAGAAATGGAGTGATAGTATCTAAGGTCCTTGGTTCTGTCGCAACATTTTAAGTTAGCTTCAATCAATCAGGATTCAGTAGTATCCCACCTTGGAATTTCAAATGTAGAACAGGGGGGTTGTGACACAACACTAATGGATGTGGAAGAAATTCTCCACCTCAAGGTGGAGTGTAGGAGGTCTCGAATAATGAATCTGTTCATTGTTAAATGTTTTATAAAATTGTCCTTTTGTTGGGTTAATTTGTAAAAGAAATATGCAGTCACACTGTATGGAATTACCATAGGGATATGTCTATGTTTTTCACTATGATAGTAGTAGGAGAAACTATAGGTTTCGAGCCAAATTTTGTAAAATCTTTTTGATATTGTTATTTGCTTAGGTGCAACCCTTTATATAGATATAAGCTTCAATTTCAATAAAAAAAAATTAATAATAACATCATCCCTTTTCCTTTCTCGAAGGTTCACCTTGTTTTATTTCATAGAACAAAGAGGAATGAACTATTCATTGATTGTTACATTCTCTATTCTTTCAATTACAATAGTTGTTACTACAATTTCTATGGTAAGTTTCTATGGTAAGTGTTAGGAGATATAACGAAATTTACAAAGTAGAGGGAGACATATAAGGTGAACATGAATTTCCCAATTGGTTAAGGTGTAATAACTTAAAAATGATTAAGCTAAGGTGATAACATACCAATTGCATCATAATCAAAATACGACAATCCTACCACTATTAACATGTATTGAAGTGAGGGGATGTGTGCAAGGATAAATGTGTGTTTATAGAAACTACTAACTTATGGACCTTTTTCCCAACTATATGAGGTTGCTTAAAATAGGATTAGAGGGTTGATAATGGAAACAATGTTGTTGTCTTGGGAGTATGAGTATCTTCTATCATTGAAGCAACTCAAGTCTATGGAAGTTGCAGGGATAGTTGATGCAATATTAATTCAATAGAATAGGTGTAAGACATGGCTTAAAGAGCATATAGATATGATGGGAGAAAAGAGGATGGATAAAATGATCCACAGTGAGATGGTGTGGCATCCATGTTCAAGGAAGTACTTCACAGATAATGATGATATGTAATTAACATTTGATAGACTACAAGAAACATTAAAATATTTATCCAAAAAGTACATATACAATACAATTAAATTATAAATTTGTGTCATTGAACTACACCAAAAAATCTTTAACATTCTCAAACTTGTCTTACTTGGTCATCAATTCACCATTTAAATATTTTTCCTCCATAATCAACTAAATTTACCAATAGTAAATGGATTTGGATTCCATTATCAAATACCACATTCTAATGCATACAAAGATGAATTTTAAATGCCAAGATGACTTCTAACACATATCACCATAATAAAATACAAAATAAAATTGTTCATGTTCATTCTTACTATGCATAACCCATTCACACCCATAATTTCATCTATTCACCAAAATTCACCATTTTCTCATTCCATTAATAGATTTGATGCAATAATGCATTTCCAAGAATTAATATGTGATTTTAAATATAATTAAATAGTAGATGCATTCCAACTACTTAGTTACATGCCGATATTCAATCACATGCACATGCATCAATTTTTATCATAGATTTACTAAGTTCGTGATAGAAAGTAATGTTCAATTCATAAACAATAATTCAAATTTCAATTACATTCAAATTACCATTTAGTAAAATGTGCAATAAAGATAAATAATAAATAAATATATTACAATTTTATCTTTTCTTTGAATTCAAGAACCAGTAACTGCAAATGGGTGATTTTCCAAGCAACCATAGGATTATATAGATGTGACCCCCAAGTCAGGGATATGAGATCACAAGGGAAGAAATCTATTTATTGGCTCTAAAATCCCACACACAACCTAACCCACAATGCTTGGAACATAACAATTCCAGTGATCTACCTCATTTTCTCACACTAAAAATCCTTGAAGCACAACAATCCACCTTCAACAAGCCACAACTCTTTGCTCTTATCCCTCTCAACACCATTAAATGCATCTCCCTTCTCCACAGTGTGATCCCTTGAGCAATCCCTTTCCTCTAGTGCTTGAATGTAGACAAGAAAATTTCTTCAGTTGGTTTCCTTTGGATTTCCTAGAGAGGTAGAACTTAGCTTTGGCTATGGTTAGTTTTGGTACAAGAATATGGTTTGCTCATTACTATTTAGACTAGTCTCCTTGCTTAGTTACAACCATTCACATTCTTATTGAAGCAACTAGTAGTTATAAGTAACTATTGGTAATTACAAATTATTCTAGTCATAGTAGCATAAAGATAGTTGCCTTCATGGGTGGATAGATAAGAATAATAATCCAATTTTTAGGACATGATCTAGTCATAATCCAAATTGATGTATGATACCCCCTTGTTTGTGGGACAAGGGACCCTCTATGTGCAACAATTTGACTGCTTAAATCTATAGAGGTGTGTTACCCCCTAGTATAGGGGTAACTAAGGATATCATGTCTTGAGGCCCACAGGTAAAATACATGGAGTGCCAAGAGTCAAATTGACCAGCAAATCCCGCAGGTTCCCTCCTATTCATGTTGATCACCACTCATCACCAACAATAGAGCAGCATCCACTACATCGGTTTGGATCCCAAAGGACAACAGGTCTTGCTTCATGTGGTAACAAGTCTGGTGTTATGGTAAGTGTCACTTTAATATTTGAACCATTTGAGCATGTTGCAAAGAATATTTTCTTGATTATGGAACATTTGCTTGGAAATTATACCTTTTTCCTAATTTCACCTTGGTCGTTGTTATTGTATCCTAGTAAGTTGGTCATCCTTGGGAAAAGGGTTGCTACTAGGTAGTTCCTTGAAAGGTCATCACACCATTCCCATTCATACTTACCACTTTTCACATTTCTTCCCTTTTGTTTCCTCATCTTTTGGGTTTATGGGTTCATTGACCGAAGAAGGGATTGTACCTCATTCATGGGAAGAAGGGGCTAAAGGCCCAGAGGTGTTGTAGCTAGAAAAATATAAAATCATACATTATCCTTTCATATGCTCGCCTTAAGGTCCTGAGAACAATGAAATGCTTCTCCATAAAAATCAAGGACCTTCTAAAACACATAACTAATAAATGTCCCACCTATTGGGGGAATGCATTTGCGGTGTCCTTTACTTTCCATTGCATATGGCACTCAATGTGGTCCTAACTTCAAGTGGCATTGCGGTGCTCCTTACTCTCCATTTCACATAGCACTCAATGTTCGGACCATAATAAATTAACTAGGGGCTTGGAAAAAGGTTGCAACGCAAACGAGAGATGCAACACACCCTCCACAAAGGCACCCATAAATGAGACAATACGAACCCCTGATATGTCAAGAACCCCATGCCTGAAATTCTTCTCCCGGCCCACCTCATACTCATTACATGAGGTATTCTGGGGGTATGTATGTGGGTTGGAATCCAACCAAGTTTGTATTAAATCCTTTTTAAACTGTAGTTGGCATGTTCCTCGAAGGGACTCTTCAAGAGGGAAACTAGTCGGTTTCTCTTTTAAACTGTTACGACTCTTGCACTGATAGGAAAGTTTCTTGGGATGCGGTTGTAAACTGTGGGATTTTAGCATAAAAAACCCTTATACTGGCTAGTGACTTAAATTTTATAGTGTCATCTTGTGAAGTGTGGGGAACTAAGGCAAGATTGGACCCTGTGGTCAAGTACTTTCAAGGAATACTACAAGACTTCAGGTTGGTGGACATAGTTTTGATACATATGGCTCCAACCTGGCACAATGGAAGAGGCAGCCTAGAAGGCATAAAAAAGAGATCAGATAGAGTGTTAAAGTCAGAGGACCTGGTTACATCAGTAGGGAGATACGGATCATTTTGTGGCCTACCCTTACATTTCAGATCATGCACCGGTTATTTTGCAATTCTATAAGGGACAAAGATGGAAATCTTATCTGTTTAAACTAAACCCGGTGTGGTTGGAGGAGAATGGATTTAAATACCTTGTTGAGTTGGTGTGGAAGTCAATGGATTTCAACTCGGAACCTTCCCCAATGAGAATATTGGTATGGAAACTAAAAACTCTAAGAAAAAAGTAATTTCCTAGGAGAAAGAGCAAAAGAGGCAAAGACTTCAGGAGCCTGGAGAACTAGAGATGCAACTAGAGAAATCCTATAACTCAAAAGCAAAAAGGACTGCCCCAGTGACAGTGGAAAACCATATCAAATAGATAGAAGCAAAAATACAGGAGCATTTGTTAATGCAAGAAGAAATGTGGAGACAAAAAAGTAGGGTTGTCTGGCTTAAGCAAGGAGACTAGAATACAGTTTTTTTTCATCATTATGCAAGCTTTTGTAGGAACGAGAATACTATTTGGGAGATAAAGGATGAAAATGGAGTTGGCCATTCAAGAAAGGAAGAACTTGAATCATAAGTTGTGAAACACTTCAACATTTTTTATGTTGAGGCTGGGTAGAACACAATTGTTGACCAGGTGGCAGTAGTATGTTTCTACCCAAGTATGTTTACGGAAACAGATGTTTAGGAACTTGAGAAACCTTGCACCAAAGAGGAAATAAAATTGGTTATGAAGACATTTTCCAAGGAAAAAAGTCCAGGACCGGATGATTGGACGGTGGAATTTTTCCTTAAACACTTTGATCTGATTGGGAATGAGGTCCTAGAAGTGGTGGAGGAGTCTAGGCGATATGGAACAATATTAAGATAACTAAATTCAACCTTTATTACTCTTATCCCCAAGGTGGATAAGCCTACAAGTTTTGGGGACTTTCGACCTATTACTTTGTGCAATATGTCTTATAAAATCATTGCAAAGGTCATAGCGTGCAAATTAAATCCTTTCTTGTCCAAGGCCGTCTCACTGGAACAAATGAGTTTTCTAAAAGGAAGGAAGATCCTGGATGCGATGGGCACTACCCAAGCATGCATCCATAGTATAAAAAACAAAAATCTGAAAGCATTAGTTTTGAAACTAGACCTATGGAAGGCTTATGATTATGTTAACTAGGACTATCTCAGACTGGTTCTCCTAAGGACTGGTTTGGGTTTATCAGTCACAAATTGGATCATGAGTTGTGTTTCCACAACATCTTTTGGTGTTTTGATAAATGGTCAATCAACAAAAATTTTTAATAGTGGATGCGGCTTACGTCAAGGTTGCCCCTTATCACCCCTACTATTCATTTTGGTGATGAAAGGCCTTTGCTTAATGCTCAAGCAGGCTCAAACCAAAGGAAAAATCATCGGGGTCAAGACCTCAAGACTTCTTAAGTGAATTTTGTTATTGTTCATAGATGACGTCCTTATTATGTCCAGATCACGGGTATTTAACTAGAGAGAGATCGAATCTATTTTGTCCCTTTTCTGTAGAGCGACCGGACTGGTTATAAATTTGCATAAATCCTCTATGCTTCACTTGGGTTTGTAGGATCATGAATTGGATGGTTATAAAATTATTTTTCCCTATAATTTTGTTGACTTGGATGCATGATTTCATTACCTAGGTTACTTCCTAAAACCTACAAATTATTGGGTGGATGAATGGAGATGGATGATAAACAAATTTGAATGTAGGATGGGCTTGTGGTGTCATCATTGGTTGACCTTAGGAGGAAGGTTAGTTCTGTTAAAATTTGTTCTCGAGAGTATACCAGTCTTTTGGCTAGGGATTGAAAATATACCCAGCTCGGTTTTTGGCCAAGATTAGATAGTTGGTGTATAATTTTTTGTGGTCGGGTTGTGGGAATTCGATAAGGGTGCACCTGTGAAAATGGGAGGATCTAGCCAAGCCAAAATATTTCAGTGGTTGGGGCCTAAAAAATCTAGATTGGTTCAGTAGGGTGCTAGCAACAAACACTCTTTGGTGGTTCCTAACAAGGGATGGCCTTTGGCATAGAGTTATTAAGGATAAGTACCTATCCTCCACCTCGGTGGCTTCTTGGCTCAAAAGACCCACAGTTAGCACTCAAAAAGTCTCAAATGTCTGGAGATGTTTACTAAAATCCTTTCATACAGTGACGCATTGGTCAGCTTGGAAATCAAGAACATGCATGAATATTCGTCTTGGAGAGGACATGATCCAAGGGTTGGGAATTAGGTCCTACTTATTTGGAGGTATCATAGATTTTCTTCAGGGAAGAGGCTGCCACTTTTTGTATCAAATAGCAACAGTGAGCAATCAAGGGGTATTATGGGCTCAATGGAAATCAGCTCGGGATCTAGGACTCATGGGATCAAAGGCAACTGAATGGGAAGAGTTCAGTAGAGCATTAGGGCATGCAAGGATTTTTCTGACAGACTCTCTGAATGAGTTAGTGTGGATTAGGTGCTCTACCACAGGTGTAATCTCAGCCAAAAATTCATATGATTCTATTTCCCTCAAAATATGGACCATAAGTGATAAATGGTGGCATGGAACATTATGGAACTAGGATTTGGCGCTAAAGTTGAAACTGTTCACATGGTTAATGATGGAAAACAAGATCCTCTCTTGGGAAAATATTCAAAGAAGAGGGTTCATTGGTCTAGGTATATGTGCTCTGTGTAAACAAGAAAGGGACATGACCCAACACTTGATGATTAAGTGTGGGTTTTACCAACAGGTTTGGAAGGAGATGCTTGCAACATTAAATCTAAATTTTGATTGGAATGATACCAACTTACAGGTTTGTTTTAAGAAATGGCTACATAGACATCCTAAGTGGAACACACTACCTTCTGTAATCAGTTGGAAAATCTGGTTGGAGAAAAACTCGACGATCTTCGAGAACATACAGGAAACAATAGTTGTAGTTTACCATAAGATCTGGTGATGACTAAGGAACAATAAGGTGAGTGGAAACCTGACACCACAAATCAAAATACCACCAACGATAATTAATGGAAGGATAGCGGGATGGTTTGATGGAGCGGCGCAACAAGGAGGTCAGATTTGTGGTGCAGGGGGGTCATAATTATAAATAACCACACAAAATAAAAATGGATGTTGAACTGTGGATCATGCACAAATACTAGAGCAGAACTACTTGGGGTGTCAGCACTATTTTTTTTGGCGACTAGACTTCATATTTCAAGTTTACATATGTATGGTGATTCCAAGGTTGTCATAGGCTAGTTGAATGGAAAAGGGGCAATCTAGGTCATGGATCTGACTTATTGGAAACTACGGATTAAGGCGCTCACGATGGAATTTGCAGGCTTAAAGTATACTCATATCTACCAAGATTATAACTAGGAGGCAAACCAGATGTCGAAAAAATAGTTGCTACTTTCGGAGGGTAAGCTAATCTATTTTCCCTTGGAGGACGAGCAAAAGGGCCCATAAATCATAATCAACCTTTTTAATGCTATCCAATAGTCTCTATTTCCAGAATGCGCAGTTTTAAAAGACTGGTGGATTTTGTGATAATGTCATATTCTACAGAGTTCACTCTCGGCGAGGTGTGAAAGGCAGATTCTTTATTTTGGAGGTTACTGGTTTGGTCATCTTTTGCTCATGTATATTGCCTCTTAGCACTACAATTCCTAGTTTGGAGACTGCCTCTGTGTGGACCAGAAGTCTATTGTTTTGAATGGTAGATGCGACTGTTATTTTAATAATTGCAACATCTTTTGAGATGGGAATCGATCGACACTAAAAACTATGAAATTTTTGTTGTAAGTTTTATTGTAAGTGAAACTATTTATATTAATATGTAAAGAAAAATTTTCTCGTGTGAAAAAAGAATACCATGTACCTCTTATATTTGAATTTAATATCTAATTATTTTCAAAGAATACCATGTACCTCTTATATTTGAATTTAATATCTAATTCTTTTCAAATTGATTTTAATTTAAATTCATACATATTTATACACATTTCAACTCTCAAATAATATTTATTTAAATTAAATATATTTTATTTATAATTAAATTATACACATTTCAACTCTCAAATAATATTTATTTAAATTAAATATATTTTATTTATAATTAAATTCAAAATTAAAAAGAATATACTCATTTACTTTCACAAACTCATTAAAACATCATTACATATTATTTGATTTAATTAATAGAAAATATTATATTTGCCAAATTTCACTTTTGGCACGAATGATCATATCTTTTTATATTGTGTTGTATCGTCGTTGCTTTTTGAAAGATCTTATTCGGTCTTTATTTTTTCTTATTGTTTTGCATTCATGTTATGTTTTGTCTCTATTTTATTGTGATTGACATAAATAACAAGTTGTTACATTTGTGTTTTGTCTCTATTTTATTGGATATAAATAACAAGTTGTTACATTATTAACTTTGAACATTTCGTCACTTTACTTCACCGACTTCAACCAAAACAAAAAGGTCGACCTTCTCATCTTATATGCCATGTTCACTTTATTAAAAAGCTTTGAAATTTTCACCATAATCATATTTTCAATAAGTTAAAAGCAATTTTTTTCAATAAGTTAAAAGCAAATTTAAAAAGGAAAAATATATTTTTAATAGTTATAGATCGCTCATAAATTCGAGCCGAATCAATACTTTGCTATTGAAATCTTCCTGTAATTCAACCATGTTTTTTTAATTGTAATGGCCACATTGGTTTGAGGACAATCTTATATTTTAGACACATTTATATAATTTTGCTTCTTATTATGTCTTTGTAGGGACATATTGTTTTAGTGTTATTGTATTAAACCTTAGATTCTTTAAACTTAACCTTGAATTTTGGTGAAATATTTGGTCACATTTTATTTTGTTTTATTGGAATCTTAAATATGATGGTGGACTTGCATGTGTATTGGACCAATATTCTTTTGGAAGTTGTGACATATTCAATGCGGAGTTGTAGGATTTGTGGAGCATTTAATCGGTGAGTTGTGGTATTGTTCATAATTTTATTCATTGTGATTATCTTAGGAGGTGTCTGCATTTGTTGCAATTACTTTGGGAAGTGTGACACATTCAATCGGGGAGTTATGGTATTATTCATATCCCCATTCACATCCACATCCTTTTATTTGTGAGTTTTGGTTGTTGGTTGTTTGCGTTGCTTGGCATTCAACTCGCTTATTGGAGTTTATGTTGTGGTTGTTAGTCATATGCTTTGCTTGTTATTTGGTTCGTTCATTTATTGTTTAAGACATGTAGTTCACACCCATTGACACATGTATTCACACTGAGACTTGTGTGTTTGTGAACTCGTTCCACATTTGATTTTGATCATATAGCGTGCTTGACATTTTGGTGATCTTTCTAACCTGATTGTTAGTTCTTCACAAATTAATCCGATTTCAATATGACAATAATGCTTTGCAGATATTGAACTAAATCCTAATATTATATTGGCATTAATATATTGATATTGGATTGTAAGAATTATAAACTCAAAACTATCAAATAAATCAAAATAATGGAGATTCAATACATATCTATTTCAACTTATTATAATAAAAGCTTCTTTTTACCTTATTTTATATATCTATTCTTAATTCACTTTAAAATTTTCATTCACCCATTATAAAAATAAACTAAACTAATCTTCATTCATTCATTCAACCATTATAAAAATAAACTAATATATAATTAACAAAATCATCATACATGATAAATCTAATAATACATTCATCCATTATAAAAATAAACTAACATATAATCTGAATTAATGTATTATCTGCAAAATTATCATACATGATCAATCTAATAATAATATTGTGGTGCAGGCTTCACTTTTGAGTTAACATATTGCTTACCTTTTCTCTCCCATTTTGTGTTCCCCATATTCAACGTCAAGATTCGAATATAATGCACTTCATAATTCTCTTCTTTGCAAAAGTCAAGCAATTGGAAATTATGCAAGATACCCATGTTCCTTTCCAAAAATACAAAGTTAGTTGGATAAAAATTAAATTCTAATAAAATAATCAAACAAAATTATGCAAGATACTCATGTTCCTT